>JABUQX010092673.1:0-2500 GCA_015478945.1 Trachelipus rathkii
TTGATTAAATCTACAAGGATGTGATATATATATATATATTTATATTTATAATATAGATTGGTTCTTTTCCGTTTAGGCCACATGGATATATCCATTATTTCATTAAACTATCAAACCCTATTATTTTATTTAATAAATATAATAATTTTTTTTATAAACATGTGAAGTTCATTTTCATTTATTTTTTTTTTTGTCTTTTTATATTTTAAAAATTCTT
Source organism: Trachelipus rathkii (assembly GCA_015478945.1). Classification (NCBI taxonomy): domain Eukaryota; kingdom Metazoa; phylum Arthropoda; class Malacostraca; order Isopoda; family Trachelipodidae; genus Trachelipus; species Trachelipus rathkii. The sequence continues at coordinate 218 of JABUQX010092673.1, forward strand.
TATTTTCAAAACAAATTTACTAAAATGAAATAATTTATGCATTCATTCTTTCACTGCTGGGAAGCCTACAATGATATTTCAAAATCAAAAACATGGATTGTAAACATTTAAGGGTGAATCATGCAGAAAATTTTGTAAGTCCCAATAATGGTTTCAGTTATTATTCTTTAATTTTTGTTTTAAGTTAGGTTAACATACGTAACTAACCTAACTTAACCTAACCTAACCTAACCTAACCAAACCTAAATTTCAAATGTTGAAATTTAAGAAAAAACGTACTTTTAATAGTCCTAAAATTGTAATGTGAAAATTTCAGAAAAAGCCTAATTTTAGGAGTTCAAATTTTTTATTAAAACAGGTTTTCAACAATATTAAATGTTTTGAAAATAAAAATTTTAAAAACATTAAAATATAAAAATAAAAAAAAATAAATGAAAATGAACTTAACAACATTTTTATAAAAAAAATATTACATTTATTAAATAAAACAATAGGGATAGGTAGTTTAATAAAATAATGGATATATCAATGTGGGGGCTTTAAAAGAAAAGAACCTATAGATTTATTATTTATATTAATGTAGCTTCACACCAAAGTTAATAATGTTAATTTATGTAAATATACAATGGAGTTGTTCTTATAAAGATTTCATTGAAAGGGGTGGTTTTTCTTATAATCTCAATGGTAGCAGAGTGTAGTTGCAAGAAAGTGAAGAAGACCACTGACTCTGAAGAAGATAAATGAGGGAGGTGAAGTAAGATCTGAAGAGAAGAGAGTTGGAGAAGGAAAAGGAAACATACTATGATCCCTGATTTCACAGAGAAAGAAAATACTTACTGAGGTCACTGTTTTCTGAAGAGAAAGAAGAAAAGACATAGTGCGGTCTTGTATTTAAGAAAAGGGAGAAGACAAACTGAAGTCAGTCTTCAAAGGGAAAAGGGAGAAAGGAGGAGTAAGGGAGAAATGAGTAAGGGAAAAGGGAAAAAGGAGTAAGGGAGAATGGAGAAAGGAGTAAAGGAGAAAGGGAGTAAGGGGAAAGGGAGAAAGGAGAAGTTGAACTTGAAAGAGAAGAAGCCATAAGGACTATCAAACAAAAATTAAAAATTTGGAACAGAAGAACAAGGATCATTCAAGTACATCCAACATTCATTTGCATGGGAGAAGTGAAACAAGAAAAAGGATGCTTATGGTCGAGTCTAAAATTGATTTAAAACCCATGCAAACAGATGATGAGATCTACCGACCTATTTAACCCACAACATGAAGTTATTTGTGTAGGGAGAAATAACAAGAGGAAAAAGAGAGAGAAGAGAAAAATGGTTTAGTTTGATTAAATCTACAAGATATATATATATATATATATATATATATATATATATAAAATATATATATATATATATATATATATGTTATTATATATATATATATATATATATATATATATATATATATATATATATATATATATATATATTGCCATACACATATATATATATATATATATATATAAATATATATATATTATATAATATAGCTTTTGAAAATATATACATATATATATATATATATATATATATATATATATATATATATATAATATAGATTTATTATATTAATGTAGCTTCTCATACCAAAGTTAATATTGTTAATTTATAACACACAATGGAGTTATTCTTACAGTACTCATTGAAAGGGGTTAGGTTTTTCTTATAACTTCATATCATCATCATCCACCTTCCCAAGTTGGTGGTAAGGTAAAGTATACAGTAACATGAAACACAGAGTAGTAGAATTATATATATATATATATATATATATATATAGAGAAAGAGTATATATATATATATATATATATAGAGTATATATATATATATATATATATATATATATATACTGGTATATACTTCTGCCCCTGGCCCACCCTCAATTGGAGGGCCACACTGCCCAGGAAGCCGCCACCCACTCTGGGCGGTTCCATAGGTCGAGAAGGGAAGATATAAAGAAGTCGGCGGGGCGTCGAGAGCGGTGCACCCTGAAGAGGTGCGCCCATTGTGTCCCGAGATGTACATCTGCTGCAAGTAGGGGGTAGTAAACATTGTCTAGTTTGAATCTATATATTGTAAGAGTTTTGGGTGGTGACCTAATCTTGGCCCGGGCGAGGCCAATTTTGACCTTCTGGTGACAGTGTTTTCTTCATATAAATTTTGGGGAGGGGGATGAGTACATTGTTATTAGTCGGTTTTGTAGGTATGTGTTAGTTAGTGTGTATGGATATGTGTAAGC
>JABUQX010092673.1:7500-40261 GCA_015478945.1 Trachelipus rathkii
ATATGTTTTAAACGTAGTTTCGACAACAAATTAAACTACGATAAATTAGACACGTAACTTAATTGTCAAATGTTATTCGACCCTCCGGTGGAACAGGCGTTACGCAGACGGCAGAATAAATAATAAGGCTCGCTCAATAGATAGTATCTTCTATTATTAGTTCAAGGCGCCTATTAAGGCACGAGTAAATAATGACCAGATGGCGAAATACCCGGCCAGAGAAAAGATTGAGACACTCAAGAGATTAGGGTCGCTCCCAGCTTTGGTTCAAGTGCAAAGTTTGAGCAACCTCTTGCTTCAAGCCCCGATCCCTGCAGAAAACGCAGTTATCAAAGATCGTGCGTAAACTATTAAATGAACAGTAATTAAAATAATATAACGACAGGGTATAATAGAAAGATTCGAAGATCCACATACCCACTTCGTTATATCAAGCAGCAGAATATAACACAGCAATTCCACTGCCAAAGTATTGAAAATGTATACAAAAAAATTTGTTTTATCCTTTTTTTTTCTTTTTATTACCTAATCTGCAATGGAAAGATGATAATAAGAATTTACGAAAAAAATGTTGTCATGTATATTCTAATATATAGAATATGCATGACATTCTACTTAGCTTATTCAGCTATTGGAGTTTGGCCCCAGGGTTATGTAAAATTTCCTCTCCCAATTTCCATTCCATGTCAGAATCCACAACCATCATCGTCGCAATCACCACTCGCTGAGATGAGCACACAATCTGGAAAGGGAAAAATGAAAATGGTAACTCCCGTAGCAGCAGGGCCATTACAATTATTATATATTATATATATAATATTATATACTCTATATATATTATTATATATATATAACTATATATATAATATATATTATATATTATATTATATTATATATATATATATATGATTTTGTATTTTGTGTGGCGAATCTGAAGAGAGTTTGAGAGGATTGGTAAAGAGATTTGGCAGGGTGTGTAAAAGGAGGGGTTTGAAAGTAAACATAGATAAAAGTAAGGTTATGGTTTTGCGAAGTGAGGACATTCCTGAAGTGTGAAGTTATGTTAGGTGGTGAGCAGCTGGAACAAGTGTCTGAGTTTAAATATTTAGGACATATGTTTGATGAAAAGGGAAATATGATGCAGAGTATAGTAGTAAAGTTGTGAATGGCAGAAAGGTGGCTAGTGCAATCAAGTCCTTGGTGGGTGTAAAGTGACTGTCTTGAGTGCACTAGGGTCTTACATGAGGGTAATGTCTGTTTAGCTGTGTTTAATGTAGTAAGTGAGAGCTATGGTTTGGAATAAGATGTATTGATCTAAAGTACAATGTGTTCAGATGGACAATCTTAGAGGCTTGTTAGGTGTGAGAAAATTGATAAAATGAGGAATGAATGTATTATAGTGTTGTGTGGTATGAAGAAAGGGGTAAATGAGAGAATAAATGAAAGTATGTTGAGATGGTTTGGTCATGTGGAAAGGATGGATGATAGTTGGTTGGTTAAGCGGATATATAGTGGTGAGTGTGCTGGGAACCGACAGACTGGGAGACTGAAGAAAAAGTGGATTAGGTCAGTAAAGGAATGCCCGAAGGAGAGAAATGTGAGTTTGGCAGGGGCGAGAAGGGAGGTGCATAATATGAGTGAATGGCGTTGTTTTGTGAGGGGTTATGGTTGTGGCCCACCTGGGCCAAGGGATAAACCCTACATTGCAGAGATGCCATCGCGGTCCCGTGAAGCTCTAGGGTAGATTTTCTTACTGCGACGAGTTCTCGCTAAAAGGTATAAAGGGATTGGTAAGGCTGGGCTTTATTCTTAACTTGCGTCATATTCTACTACTATTCTGTTTCCGGTGCATGTTACGCACCTTGTCCCGTGTTGGGGAGAGAGGTTGGATGATAAATATATATATTCCCCATATATATATATATATATATTATATATATATATATATATATATTATATATACTATATATTATGATATATATATTATATATAATTATATAATATATATATATATATATATACATTATATATAATATATATTATATATATAATATTATATATATATATATTATATATATATATATGGTCTCGTATATTATATATATATATATATATATATATATATATATATATATAATGTAAATTATGAAAAAAAAATTATTAAACTTTTTTTTTAAAGGGAAAAATATGTCCAAATTTGTATCACCCTTATCAAATATGAAAATGACTTTTGATTCAGTCGGAGAATGAAAAGATAAATGTTGTACGATATTTTTTTTTCTTTTTCAGATATAATGCATAAATATTGGAAGGTTAGTTATCTTAGTTCCATGTTTGGGTTTCATTACACGAAAAGAAATTTCAAATCATCATATTTGAGAACTCTGAAAATCAAAGTAAGTACTATTAAATGTCTTAACATTTATGTAAGGTATATTAAATTTTAGTAGGACTGCAGAGTCAGGACTCAAAACTACTTACTTCAACTTCTATATATGGTAATTTTATGAAAAATTTATCAATTAAAATGGTACATTGATAATATTTAATCCCAATGCATTACTAGATCTCCGTCTAGTTTTTTGAGACAAACTTGTAGCTTGTTTTATGGTTATAACTAGAGGTTGGTCGTTCATTCACGAGCTGCTCTTTAAGAGCGGATTATTTTTATTTAAAGTGATAGATAAACCAGTCTTCTAAAAAAAAAATGGCAACTCCAAGATTCGCAGATACTTTAAAAAAGTATTCTTTCTTTTGATCTGGTGGATCTTGTGAAATATCTCAGCCAAAATAGACCTAATTGCACTAGCACGTACACCCATGAGCCGCAGATCTAGATCTCTGTAATGTTTCCAAAAACTCGAGGGCAATAGCTAGGGTTGGGAAAGGAAAAAAACAAGCTCGTTTTTTTCCGAAAAAAACGGTTTTTTTCATGAAAAAAAAACAGCCTGAAAAAAAACAAGTAAAAATTTGTTTTTTTCGTTTTTTTTCAATTAAGTTGTGGAATTTACATGTTTGAACAATTATATTATAAATTTTAGCAAATATGCTCTAATTTGGACATTTTTTGGTTCCAATTTCCTACAAGGTGGAAGCCCCTGAGTTTGTGTTCAAAATTTTTATGGGTTTTCCATATTTTTATTTTATATTCTGAATTTTGATATTCATAATATTTTGTTTGTGGCTTCATTAATGTTTTCTTACTCTGTTTCAGCTTTCAGTAACATTTTTATAATTATTTAATCAGAATTTAGAAATGCCACATGCAAAAACTGCCAAAAAGTCGTGTGACTGTACTTTTTAAGGAAATAAAAGGTTGCAAAGGCCCTCGCATGAAATATAACTTTTGTTGTGTAAGACGTTGCAAAATCGAGTATTTATTGTCATAATCTAGAACTAGAATTTCTGACAATTTGCCTAAACTGAGAGAGATGATTTACTAAGGCAGCTAGAGCTTGAAGAGTCCTGTTACTGCCTCCTGCTCCTTCACCACTGTCATTCTCACACAATACTTCATATGACTGAGATATCAGACTTATCAGTTATATCAAAATTAAATGTTGGCTGATCACGCTGATGAGCCAGTGATAATGAGCTTGACAGTAGTCAGTGTATTCAGTAGTGACTGGGGTCTGGGGAGTGGGGACTATGATCTAGTGGACAAAAACGTTGATATTCCCAAAGCAAATATTTAATTCTTAGTCATTCACTCATCCTCCTTCATTTACAATCTTAGTATAATTTTAATTTCAATATTTTTATTATTTCATTTGCATCCCCTAAGTCCCTTTTGAGTTTTGTCATTCAGACTCATTCTATATAAATATAATATACATTAATATTTAAAAGTAAATTATAAATATGATTATATGATACAAATGTAAAATACATAGTTAAATTAGTAAGTAGAAGCCTACAAACAGCAGTCTGCAGGCTACAACCTACTGTAAATTGTAACGAAAACAATTGATAAAATATAAGAGAAAGGTAGTTCTGCTATTTTATAAATCATAATGGAATATTTGTTTAATTTCAAGTATCCTTATATTTGAAAAATGAAAATACTCAAGTTAAATATCATATTATCCTCTTTATGTTTTTAAAAATACATTTAATGAAAAAAACGAAAAAAACGTTTTTTTCTTAAACACGATTTGAAAAAAACGGTTTTTTCCCAACCCTAGCATTCTAGCAATAGCACGTACACTTACAGTCTCTATAATCAATTTACTCTTCATACATTATAAGTAGAGCATTGAAGGTCTACATTTCAAATTTTGAACAGAAAAGGGAACATTGATTTACGTATTAAATAATCCTTTTATACACCTTGCCAAACCTCTCTTCCAATCCTCTTAAACTCTATTAAGATTGGAGTCCCCTAAACTAAATCATTCACATACAATAAACAGGGCACCCTTCACTCTCATCGATTCTCTATCATTCTAATACCTTCCCCTACCTTTCTTACCTCTAATTCCTTCATCACTGGTCCATTTACAAATTAAATAACCAAGGAAACAAAACACATCCCTGTTTCACACTCCACTATTAATATTAAACCGTTCACCTTCAACTTCATTAATTCTCGCACACGCTTCACTATTGTCATACTTTTGATTCCATTCAAAAGCTTACTACCACCACCATATATCACTAACATCTGCCACAGCGGCTGATCGAGGAGTCGATACTCGGGTCCGAGGTGGTTGGTGGTACTTTGGAAGATAGGGGTAAATGCACACCCCCACATCGCTAACATCTGCCACAGAGCTTCCCTATTAATCCTGTCATACGCCTGTTGCAATTCTTTTCTCTCATTAACTTAATCATTTATTTCAAAGTGAAAATGTGATTATTACTTCCTCTACCACTTCTAAATGCACCTTGTTCTTTGCCAATCAGTCACTCGGGTCACTCTTTCAACCAAAATACCAGCATATAACTTCCCAATAGTTCTTACAGTTCCCCATATCTCCCTTACCCTTATATAAGGGTACTATTACTGCTCTCCAATCCTTCGGAACTATGCCTTGAAAAACGCTTTGCTACACAACTTCCATATCTCGCCTCCATTCTTGATCATTTCACCGGTAACTCCAGCTATACCTACAGATTTACCATTCTTCGACTTTCCCCACTCTACCTATTATTACCCCTTCCCACAAAATACCTTTTTCTTCTTTAACCATCAAACCCACACACATGTAACATCACCTCTTCATTGCTGCTAATATTATGCCCCTATACGCGACGCTGTATAATCCTGCAATCTGCGTATTTAATTATGTTCTTTCGTTCTTTTCTCGGTCCCTGGTCTAATGCCTATTTTCGAAGTGTTCCCCCCCACATTCTCCTGACATTCATTTCATCAGCCATTAAAGTACCATCCTTATTCATTGTTCTCATATATATATATATATATATAATATATATATATATATTATATTATTTATATATATATATATATATATATATATATTATAATATATATATATATAATTAATATATTATATATATTATATATATATAATATATATATATTTATATATATATATATATATAGATATATATATGTATATATTATATATATATATAGCTATATTAGCTTATATATAATATATATATATATATATAATAATATTATAATATAGTATTTATATATATATATATATATATATATATATACTATAATTAATAAGTGCTATATATATATATAATATACTATATTTATATATATAATATATACTATATATGTTTATATATATATAATATATATTATATTATTAAGTATATATATATATTATATTAATTTTATAGTATATATTATATATATATGATAGTAAGAATATATATATATATATATACTATATATATCATATATATATATATATAATATATTATTAATATATACTATATTATATATATATAGTATATATAATATATTTAGTATTATATATACATCAATGAGTAAGGTGCGTGACACGCATCGGAAAAGAGAAGTAGTAGAAGAATATGATCACAAGTCCGAAAGAAAGCCCAGCCTTAATGCCCCTTTTTAATTAGTAGAACTCGTCGCAGTCAGAAATCCCTACAGTTACCGGGCGCCGCACGCAACCCTCACTATGGCATATTCGTCAAGTGTAAGCGGTTCATCTCCTGGCCCAGGTGAGCCAAACCATACCCCCTCACAAAACCCCGCATTCAAATAATATTATGTACTTTATTCTCGCTCTGCAAACTCGCATTTCTTTCTCCAGACATTCTTTACTGATAATCCACTTTTTCTTCGGTCTCCAGCATCGATTCCAACACACTCACCACTATACATCCGCTAACCAAACCGACTATCATTTATCCTTTCAACATGACCAAGTCCATTAATGTAAGCTTTCAATTTATTTTCTTTTTTAAACCTTTTTCACCCACATAACTCTCTAATACGTTCATTCTCATTTTGTCATTCTTTTTCACACCTAACACGCCCTAAGGTTGGTCCATCTGACACATTGAACTTTTGATCTAAAGTTATTATCCAGACCAGTCTCACTACTATACATTAACCAGGGCTGCGGAGTCGTCCATGTAAGACCTAGGCGCACTCAAGACTAGTCCTTTACATTCACCAACGGATTTAATTGCACCAGCACCTTCCTACTATTCACAACTTTCCTTACACTCTGCATCTCGTTCCTTTTTTCATCAAATTATCTAGAATATTTACTCACACTTGTTCCAGCTGCTCACCATCTAAAATATCTTTACACCGAGGAATGTCCTCACTCACACCCATAACCTTACTCTTAACGTTTTATTTCAAACCCTCTTTCACACACCTGCCAAATCTTCTTACCAAAATCTCTCATAATCTTTCAGATTCAGCCACAAAAACAAATCATTCTGCATATAAAAGGTGGGCCACCCTCCATCACTCCTTCTCCATCATTATAACACATTTTCCTGCCACCCCATCTCTAATTCTTTTCATAACCCATCCATATACAAATTGAATAAACAATGAATTTCATCCCTGCCTCACTCCGTATTAATATTAAAAATTACTTTTGACACTATTTATTCTTACACACGCTTCACTATCATCAATACATACTTTTGATTCCATTCAGAAGCTACCACCAACACTATATAATAACACCTGCCATAGAGCTTCTATTAATCCTATCATACGCCTGTTTGCAAATCATAAAACCTAAATACATTTATTCTTCTCCTCATTTTCCTAGTCATTTGTTTCAATGTAAAGATTTGATCGCACACATCTCTACCCACTTCTAAATGCACTTGCTCTTCACCAATCAGTCCTTAGTCACTCGACGCACTTTCGACCAAAATGCCATCATATATCTTCCCTACAACACTCATAAACTAATTCCCCTATAATTCTACATGTTCCTTTATCTCCTTACTTATATAAGGGTACTATTTCTGTTCTCCTCCAATCCCTCTGGAGTGTACCCTCCATAAACGCTTTTTCTAACAACTTCCAAATTCAATCAATCACCATTCGCCTCCGTTCTTGATATTTCACAGTAATTTCATCTTACCTTGCAGATTACCTTCTTCAATCTTTCTCACTCTACCCCATTAACTCGTCTTGCTAATGACTCATCCGCAAAATATCATATTCCTTCTTGCAACCATCAAAAAAAATCATAACACACACATCACTATCACCTCTTCCATTCTGTTAATTATTATAAGATTTTCGAATGTTTTTCACCCTCCCTCACATCATTTCATCAGTTACAAAAGCACACATGCTATTCTTTTTGCTTAGCATGTTCCCTTTTCTCATTCTAACCTATAACGCTTCCTTCCGAAGATGCTTTCTATTCCCTTCTAAGTCCCCATTCATTCTCCTTCCAAATTGTTCATCTACCTCTTCTCGTCTACGTATGCACCTTTTAGTATTTTTTTCACTCCTTATATACTTCCAAACATCTTTCTTTTGAAACTTCATCATTGGCTTTTATTACATTCAACTAGCTTCTTTTACTTTTAAACTTGCATCACTTTTAGTCCACATCACTGTTAACATTCATTTAGCACAATCAATACTTCCTTTGCATGTAACAATTGCTTTCTTCATTTGCTCCCAATAAAAAATGACATTTATTTTTACACCATAAAAGAAGCTAAATAAAAGATATAAAATCTAAATATCGGATATAAAACCCACTAAATGAAAGAAATATTCAAATACGTATAAAGATTTGTTCAGTTTCAACTGTTCACATTCAACTGATTTACTTGCGATCGCTCTTAGATACTTATCCTTATTACCTTGTTCTCTTAACTTCTCATTCTTAATTCATTCTACCCACTTCCTTCTCCATCACCTTCCTCTCCATCCAAGCCCCCACTAACTTAATTTTACTTAGAACAACAATTATCCGATAATCCCATTCCTAATCCTCTCATTGATTTAACATCCAACACATACTTCAACATCTCCTTCTTCACCAACACAAAATCAATCATACTTTTCACTTACCAACACTGTCCAAATAAGGCCTAACAAATAAGAAGGAAACAAACTCTCACTCACCTTATAATACAAGGAGAAGAGGAAAAATCAGTATGCCAGAATATCATCAAAATAAAAGTGTCTTTTGGAAATAGCTATCTGTTGTAGCTATGCGAGATATTTAGTTTATAGAGAATATTTACAATTACGTTAAATAATTGTGAAGGAATATAAATCTAGTGTAAGAAAAAGTAATCTACCGGGCCCAACCAGTATCTCTTAAACTTCCTAGCAACCCTATTCCACCCTACTGGATTCCCAGCTTGGAATCCTACAAACAAATTCTCTTACTCACTTAATAACTTAATAATATAAAGGCCAAATAGGGAGGCCTTTCACCTCCTTAACTCTGGAAAGAAAGAAACAAGAGTTGGTAAACAGTAAAAGCAAAATAACAAACAAAGCGCTCATGCTTAGCTAATCAAAAAGTAGTCGCAAGCAGGCCCATTCACAAACGAAGCAGCTTCACAGTTGAAGACGAAAAATGCTAAGCGATAGGATATGTCAAACATGCTGAAAATAAAATAAACTTTCAAACACAAAATCAATCATACTTTTCACTTCAATAATATTTCTACCTATACCAACTCTAGTATACTTATGGATACTCTTGTGTTTAAAGAAAGTATTACTTACACACATATTACTCTCCTCACAGAAATCAATCACCTTCCTACCATTCTCATTTTCTCCCGACACCCTAAAACCACCTGTTATACCATCACTTTTCTGATCACCTATCCAACCATTTAGGGTCCCCCAGCACAATTAATCTGAAGCTCCTACTCACCCCATCCAAAACATCATTCAGATTATCCCAGAAAATTGTACTCTTTTCAACATTTCTCTCAGATAGATCATTCGTCACAACCACACTTACCTTGACCTTTTCAAACTTAAATTTAACCATTAGAATTCTAGTACTCACACACACAAAGTCTACCATTGCTCTGTACCAAAAGTCACTCATCAAAATTGCAACTCCTTCTCTCCCCCTCTCATTCCTTTCCACACCAGCATACACACATTTCACACCACACCACTCATTTTTACCGTTTCCTTTTATCTTTTTTTCAGTCAAATCAAATTTTCCCTTTTTGAATACATCCATCACCCTCTCCTCTTCTCCTCAACATTTATTCCTCTGACATTCCATGCCCATACTAGTGATGGGTAAATGCGGAGCATAAAAAATTGGGCAAATGCCCCTAAGGGCATTTATCTGGAACTTTTAATCAAATTGGTAAGTTTGATAGTCATTTATATTTTATTATTATTTTTATTATTTATTATTTTTATTTTTATTATTATATATATATATATATATATATATATATATATATAACTATATATATATATATATATATATATATATATATATATATATATATATATATATATATATATGTATATATATAGCAAAAACAATTTATATTTACAAATATATATATAACATAATAATATATATATATATATATATATATATATATATATATATATATATATATATATATATATATATATATATATATATATATATATATATATATATATAATATATATTTATATATTATATATATATATATATATATATATATATATACATAATAACACACATATATATATATATATAATATATATATATATATATATATATATATATATATATATATGTAGCATATATATATATATATATATATAATAATATCTAAACAATAGACCTTAACATATATATATATATATATATATATATATATATATATATATATATATATATATATATATAGGAACTTCTCCTTTAAAGGGTAGTTAACCGATATATATCGAACGAACAATGTAATCGATTTTTTTCGATTATTTCAAGGCAAAAGTGCGAAAAGGTTGCCAATAACAGCTTTTCTTTTTTTTTTAAACTAAAGGAATACCCAAGATTAAATAGCAAAGATTTGAAAGAGTCAGGGTCTCTCGGCCTCAGCGGGGGACGACGGGGGGGACTTCGTCCCCCCCTCTGTCCCACCGTCGGCTCGAGCCCCTTAATAATATATAAAAAATTTTTTTTAAAAATTAACATATAAAAATTAACATGATAAAATAAAGCAACATGTGACAACTATTCCGCTCGTTCTATTGGAGTTTTAGCTAACACGTGACACTGCTGGGCTGCATGAGCAGAGTTGCGCGATTGTCGATATTATGCCACTTTTTGTAATTTCCTTTTAAAGGATAAGTGCCTATATATATATATATATATATATATATATATATATATATATATATATATATATATATATATATATATATATATATATTATATATATATATATATATATATATATATATATATATATATATATATATATATATATAAATGAAATATTTATATATATAATATAGATAGATATATATATATACATATATATATAATAACTCATATAAATAATAATATATATATATAATATATATATATATATATATATATATATATATAACATACTTCTTTAATATATATATATATATGATTTGTCCCTCGTGAAGACGCTGGGGTTAGGTAGCCCCCGCGTTATAGGCGACATCGCATATAACTTTAACTCCCTTGAAAAATCATTAATTTTAAAATTTTTACCTTTGTATAAGGTGAATAAAATATCAGCAGTATTTTATTTATCCTTAATAATAATTGAATAAATTTGTACATATAATGTTATTTACAGTATAGTATATAAACATTTTATTGACTAGTTAATTAGTAGGATATTTATTACATTACAGTACAGTACTGTACACATCTTAAATTGAACAAAAAAAAGTTTTTTTAAATGAAAAAAATATACAATGTATAAACCTTTATAAATTTGGAGATATTTTTTTATATTTAATTGAATAGTCTAAGTATTGTAATATAAAATTTTAAAGTTAATCCAATTGCGCACAAAAATATTTTCTTTCAAAGTGTAAATGAAGTTGAAGGAGTTGGAGATGAAGGCGGTTCCGAATCTGTAGATTGCATAGGCTGCTTTTTTGAGAAATACATCGTTATTGGCAATTGACGCTTTTGCCTTTTTAGCTCACCAAATATTTCTTCATATGGTTTTAAATCATTTTTCAATTTCTCTTTTAATTTTGAGACTGCATTCCATTGAAGGATCTTTGACGATAATGAAATTATTTAACTGTTTTGTCATACGAAACACAGTTCACCTAATGTATTTAAATCCCAATCATTTACTACAGCATTTTTTTCATCGTCATCTTCAGTATCAGAAACTGAATTAACAAGTTCAGCTAACACATCATTCGTTAATGTCTCCTTATTCCCTTCAATTATTTCTTAAATTTCTTTTTGGTGGAGGCCGTCAAATCCATCACCACCAACGTGATGAGCAATTGCAACAATGTTTGCAACTTCATCTTCTGCAGTTGAAAATCCTTGAAAATCTGTAACGCATTCACTCCATAAATTTTTCCAGCAAGCATTAACCGAGTGTGGTTTAATTTGATCAATTGCCTCCTTAACATAATTTACACAGTCTGCAATATTTAAAGATTTCCTCCAGTTCATGACGTTTGCATTCGAATCCTCATCAAGAAAAATCGATTCACTCCTTGATCTAAAGCTTGAAGAATTGAAGTATTGGCTGGAACAAATACAACTTCGACATTCTCATTGGCAGTTTTAAGCCCTTCTGGATGACCACCATCATTGTCAAGTATTAACAACCCTTTAAATGGCATTCCTTTATTTTCAAGGTAACTCTTGACTTCTGAAACAAAACACTTATGAAACCAGTCTTTAAATAAATCAACTGTGACCCAAGCCTTTTTATTGGACTGCCAGAAGACTGGCAATAGATTTTTGTTTTTTCCTATCATACAAAGTAGGTTTGCTGACTTATGAAGGAAGCCAGGCTTTATTAAGTGGCCAGCTGCATTGCAGCAAAATAATATTGTCACGCGATCCTTTGCTGCTTTGAAGCCTGGGCCTCGCTTTTCATTTTTAGAAATGTATGTGCGATCTGGCATTTTTTTCCAGAGAAGCCCAGTTTCATCAGCATTGAAAACTTGTTCAGGCAGTTACCCTTTATCTTCATTTATTTTCATAAATTCATCTGGAAAAGTTCTTGCTGCTTCATTATCTGCGGACGTCGATTCTCCTGTCGTACGAATATTTTTTAAAGCAAAAACGCTTTTTGAAATTATCAAGCCAACCCTGGCTAAATTTATACTTTGTCATTTCGATTTTTAAACTTATCATATAGAGTAGAGGCCTTTGTTCTTAACGTTATTCCGTCGCAAGGCACTCGTTTTCGATTCATGTCTTCAAGCCAGATATTTAATGCCTGTTCAGTTTTAACCAACGTATCATCTCGCAGACGGCTTGTCATTTTAGATGCACTTAAAGATCTTCCTAGTATGACTGCGTTCTTAATTCTTTTTCTTTGTTTTTAATTGTTCGAATTGTCGATTCATTTCTCCCGTATTTACATGAAACAGTTGTTATAGAAGAGCCAGCTCTAATTAAATTAAAATTTTTATTTCCTCTTCCAGTGATATGCCAATCTATGCTTTTTTTTAGAATTTGGTTGTGGTATGTTTCGTTTCTCAGCTATGATAAAAAATATTTATAAAATACTGTACACACTGTATAAAATTTGTTAATATTTCAGCGAGAGAAGCATATACAAACGCTATCAATGCGAGTGCAACGAGTTACAGTAAAAAGCCTATTGCCAGCAGAGGATCCTTGTGGACTCTAAAGTTATTCGTTTTCTTTTCATTTTAACTGTATGACTAATGAATTACAATTTTAATTTTATTTTTGCAATTTTAATTTTAATTTTTATTATCTTTTTAACATATGTTTGTATTACAGAATTTAATTTTATTTTTGCAATTTTAATCTTTTTTTATAATCTTTTTAATATAGACCCTAGTGTGTATTACAGAATTTTAATATATATATATATATATATATATATATATATATATATATATATATATATATATATATATATATATATATATATATATATATATATATATATATATATATATAACATATATAACATATATATACTATATATATATATATATATATAATATATGCTTGCCTATAGGCTATTCTTTTTTTTTTTTTAAATGCTGTCAATAATTAATCAATCCTTTGCGATAATTTCTTTATAAATGCCCGATTTTTTGGGCGAGCATTTCCGAATAGGCAATCACTTCGTTTTAATGCCCATTTATAAAAGCAATCTTGGGCATAGTATCTTTTAACCATACGATTCATACACTTTAACCGAAGAATAAGAAGGCCTTTTAGCCGACATATAAGTTACCGTATCATTCCTGGCAGAATGGTGGTAGTGGGCAACCAACGAACCACCGCTGTCCTTCCATGACGCACCAGGACATACGATGCGACAATTCTCTCTTTACCGCAGGATATAAATGGCGGGATAAGATGTTGTCTAGAAGGGATCAGTGAGGACATTAGTTATATTAATATATGATGTGTGGATAAATGGTGGTTAGAAGATGTTGCCTGGAGGATGAGTGTGTAAAGAATATGAATGCAAAAGAAAGGCGCACCATAAAAATCAATATTTAACTTTTCCAAAAAAAAATAAAAATTTTTTTGGAAAGTGACTGATAAAAAAAATTTCTACTCATCAGATCAACATCAAATTTTCAAGGCTTGTATAGTCGGAATTTTAAGTGCATCTTTACTTAGAAAATATTTTTGTATACTCAAAGAAAATTTTATTAAATATATTTTGGAAAATTTGTTCCAAGGACAAATCAAAACTACTGCATATACAAGGAAATCATCTAAGTAAAAATGTGAATCCCCGACTATATATGCTCTGAAATTTCATACAGTTGTAGAAAAAAATCATCGCAATTTTTCATTTTAAAAACCGAAAAAAGTGAGTTTGGAATTTTGAGATTGCTGAGCAGAAATATCAAAAAATCGAAAAAACTACTTCGTGCATTTTGTAGGTAATGGACCTGTCTATGCGTAGTTCAAGTTTGAAGTCATTTCGAAAAAATTGTAAAGAGTTGAATCGAAAAATGTCAAAAACGTAGGTTTTAAAAATTTGAAAATTCTGAAAGAATGATTACAGACAGAAAATCACCCGAAAACAACGTTTTAGAGTGCAAAACAAGCTACAGTTTGGTGTTTATAGGGTCAAAATCGGCTGAAAAATCCGAATTTTATGTCCATTTTTAGGGGGTTTGAAAATTGGTCTCAGCCCGAGCCAATATTGGACCCCGTCCTTGAGGGGATGGTAAGGCTTTACTTTCCACTAAGGTCATGTTCTTCTACTAACTTTTCTGTTTCTGGTGAATGTTGCGCACCTCACCCCCAATCTGGGGAAAGGAGTAAGATTATTATTATTATTATTTTTATTATTATTATTATTATTATATTATTATTATTATTATATTATTATTATTATTATTATTATTATTATTATTATTATTATTATTATTATTATTTGAAATTTAATATTGAGGATCGCATATTTAGTTTGTCGATTTATAATATATTATTTCAATGGGTTTTCACCAATATATAAGAAAGGTATCATTTCATGTTAATTGTTGTATTCATTTGTTTTATTGTAGATATTGGACGTATTTCCTTCATATAAATTGACAGTTACCATCACGCCTTCCTCGTTCATATACCAAAATCTTAAAAGGACAGATTCTTTATTTATAGTTGTGAATTCTTTGTTTATTCCCAAAGAAAATGATGGTAAAGAAGAAGAAGTATTGAGTACGGCCTATGAAGCGATATTAATTCGATCAAAAACTCATCAGAGCACGCGCTTAAAAGATACGGATTGGTTTCCTTTATTGTTATATCGAGGTATTAATTGCATTTGTATTATTACCATTGACTTATGAATAATTTTTCTGGAGGCTTGAGTTGGGGTGGGGGGCTACTTTTTCTGAGTTTCGGTTAGTCTTATGAATTTTAATTAACAACAATTTTTGGGGGCTATGCCTCCTAGTTACGCTTATGAATATTTACATTTTTGTATTGTCAAGCTAAGTGACATATACTCCTTTTTATATTATTCTTAGATTTATATTTGTTGTATATTTTTTTTAATGAGAATCGAAGGTTTTTAATAAGGCATATTTTAGTTGCCTTGTATTGCCAGGGATTAAGGGCAGGGGTTTTATCGTTTCTTAAACTTTAAAATTATGGAAATCTTAATTAGCTAATCTATCTATATCACCTCCATTGAGAAACAACACTGGAAGGAGAGTTTTTAATAAAACATTTTCAATTCTTTTTTGACATGGTCGCTCTAGCAAGATTTGTTCATAATCATTTTTGATCTACCTCAACTTTTTACTCTTGTTCACATCAATTTCCCTTGATTTTCATTCATTTTAAAGTCTACAAATCTCTCGCTTTTCTATATTCTTATAATTGTTATTATTAATGAGTACCATTTTATCTTAATAATGCCAATATTTTTATTTGAAGGTAATGACCGTATTCATAATGCTGTTGTAAGATGGTTGCAAGCATCTTTTGGTTGCTCTGTTAATCAGAAAGGGCTTCCGATGTCAAGTTTACTATGGCTTTCAGCTAGTTGGAGTCATGGATTTTGCCAAAACGAAAAGCATCCAAACAGGAAAGGTCAGCGTTATGAAATTGGGTTTTATTTTTCTAATAAAATTTTTAGAAAGCATAAAAAATTTAAATTAGTGTTGTCTTTTTCTTCTCATTGACTGGGTGTATGAAAAGATTGCAATGCTTTGGATTAGTTTGGAATTAAGTTTTGGTATAGTTGCAAGCTTTACATCATGTTCTATCCCAGTTATTATGAGCTTTGTTTTTAGAAAGGAAATAATGTTTTCTAAGTTCACTTTTAAAGATATTTTTAAATTATAAGATCTATCATACCATTATATTCCTGCTATATTTCAGTACTTCATTTCTTTGCTATTACAAATTTCTATGTCAATCTTTGTCTCGTGAAGAGCTACGTCGTGCGAGTGAGTTGGACAAGCCTGATTTAATTATCATAAGGAATAGGTTAAATCATTGAATGGAAAACAGGGATTGGGAGTCGGCAAAAAAGTTATCTCACTCCCAACTCTTGGCAAAAAATATTTTCCAGGTTATAATAAAAAAAATTAAAAGATTTACATCTATGCCGTAGGCCTATTATTATTATTATTAATAAATAATAATAATAATAATAATAATAATAAATAATAATAATAAACTGCAGCTATTAATATAAACATATAAATCCATAAAATTTCATTTTTTTTACAGCTATTTAACCCTTTAACCTATTTTATATATATATATATATATATATATATATATATATATATATATATATATATATATATATATAATATATATATAATATATATATATATAATATATAATGTATAATGTATAATAATATATCATATAGATATTATATATTTATATATATATTATATATATATATATATAAATTATATTTATATATTATATATATTATATTTATATATATATTATATATATATATATAGTATTTAATATAGATATATTATATATTTGATAGAGAGATTTGCAGGGTGTGTGAAAGGAGGGCTTGAATAAACGTAGATAAGAGGTAAGGTTATGGTTGTGAGTGAGGAAAATCCTCAGTGTGAAGTTAGAGATGGGGAGCAGCTGGAACAAAGTGTCTGAGTTTAAATATTTAGGGTATATGTTGGCTGAGAAGGAACGGAGAATGCAGAGTGTAGTAGGAAAGTTGGATGAATGGCAGGAAAGGTGGCTGGGTGGCAATTAAATCGTTGGTGAATAAGCAAAGGACTGAAGTCCTTGAGTGTGGCTAGGCGTTCTGTACATAGGGTGTGAAAAAAACGGTTTTTTTTTAATTTGGTTTTTTTTTGCAAAAAAAAAACAGGTTTTTTTTAAAGACAAAATGTCTTTTTTTTTATATTAAAATACCTTCTTGTATGGTATATTAAAGGTGTGTTAAATTACGCGAATTACCCCTTCTAGCGCTAAATATTTGATATTAAATACAGATTATAATACAGTGTATATATAATATATAATATATATATATATATATATATATATATATATTATATATATATATATATTATATATATATATATATATATATATATGATATATATATGATATATATAAAAAAGGGATGGTATAACAGGTGGATTTGGGGTGGCGGGAGAAAATGAGAATGGTAGGAAGGTGATTGATTTCTGTGAGGAGAGTAAGAGGTATGTGTGTAAAGTAATACTTTATTTTAAACAGCAAGAGTATGCCATAAGTATACTAGAGTGTTGAAGGTAAGAGGATGGTATCGAAGTGAAAAGTATGATTGATTTGTGTTGGTGAAGAAGGATGTTGAAGTAGCTATATGTTGGATGTTAAATCAGGAGGGGTTTAGGAAATGGGATTATCGGTTCATTATGTTGTTCTAATGTAAAATTTAAGTTAGTGGGGACCTTGCGATGGTGAGAGCGAAGGTGATACCGGAAGGAAGAGCGGTAAAAGTAAGAGTGAGAAGTTTAGATGACAAAGGTAATAAGGATAAGATGTAAGAACCTCGCAGCTAGAACAGTGAATGTGAACAAGCTGAAACTAAAGAAATCGTGGAAGCAATTGTTAGCAGGCCAAAAGGAAGTATGTGGTGTGCTAAAGTAGGAAGATAAGAATTGCTAACAGCTGAGTGTGGAGATGAAGACGGTGGATTGCAAGCGGTTAAAAGTAAAAAAAAAGGCGCGTTGTTGAATGTACTAAAAGGCAAATGATGAAGTTTCAAAAGACAGATGCTTGGAATTATATAAGGAGAGCAAAAAAAAGAAATGCAAAAGATGCATACGTAAGAGAAAGAAGCGGTAAATGAACAGTTTGGAAGGAGGATGATGGGGACATACAAGGGAAAAAAGGAAGCTCTTCTGGAAGGAAGCCGAAAGGTTAAAAATTAGAATAAGGGGAACCTTGCTCAGAATAATGAATAGGGATGGTGTTTTTGTAACTTATGAAAGATGTGAGGGAGTGTGGAAAGAACACTGCGAAAATCTGCATAATATTGCAGTTAATGAAGAGGTGATAAGGACTGTGTTGGGGTTTGATGGTGCAAGAAGGAATTAGTATTTTGGGGATGGAGGTTATTAGCAAAGAAGATGAAATGGGGTAGGGTGAGATAGTTGAAGAATGGTAGAATCTGCAGGTATAGATGAAAATTACTGGTGAAATGATTCAAGAAGCGGAGGCGAAGTTTTTGATTTGATGGAGGCTTGGCAAGGTTGTGTATATAGAGGTCGTTTATGAGAGGGTATAGTTCCGAGGATTGAAGGAGAAGCAGTAATAGTACCCTTATATAAGGGTAAGGGAGATAAAGGGAACTGTAGAATTATAGGGGAATTAGTTTATTGAGTGGTTATAGGAGATATATGTTCGTATTTTGTCGAAAGATGCGCTGAGTTGACTGAAGGATGATTGGTGAAGAACAAGGTGCGTGTTAGGAGTAGTTGAGGATGTGTGGATCAAATCTTTACATTTGAAGCAAATGATAGAGAAAATGAGGGAGAAGAATAAATCGTATTTAAGTTTTATGGATTTGCAACAGGGGTATGGATAGGGTTAATAGGGAAGCTCTATGCCAGGTGTTAGGGATATATAGTGTTGGTGGTAGGCTTCTGAACTGAATCAAAAGGAATGTATTGACGATAGTGAGGCGTGTTTAAGAAATAAATGGTGTCAAAAGTGATTGGTATAATTAATTACGGAGTGAGGCAGGGTTGTGTCATGTGTCTAGTTGGTTATTCAATTTGTCATATGGATGGGGTTATGAAAGAATTGGGAAGGTGGGCGTGACAGTGAAATTGTATTCTAGAATATGTATGCGGAAGACTATATATGTCGCCAGACTCATTGCGTTTGCGTTACTCTGCTCCTACTCTTATTAGTATGAATCTGCTAATGATGGTTTCTCGCATTTTGCGTTATGGCGCAGAAATCTGAATAGAAGAGTTTGAGGAGGATTGGTGGAGAGATTTGGCAGGGTAGTGTAAAAGGAGGTTTGACAAGCTAAACGTAGATAAGAGGAAGTTATGGGTTGTGGATGAGGACAGTCCTCGTGTGAAGTTATGTGAGATCGGTGAGGGGCAGCTGAACAAGGTCAGAGTTTTTAAATATTTAGGTATATGTTGGATGGCCAGCGAAGGTGGACTGGTGCAACATAAAATCGTTGGTGAATGTATAGGGACAAGTCTTTAGAGTGCTAGGGTCTTCCATGAGGGTATGTGTTACCTGTGTTATTGTATAGTAGGTGAGACTTATGGTCTGGAATAAGAAGCATAAATCTAAAGTTCAATGTGGTCAGATGGACAAGTCTTAGGGGCATGCTAGTGTGAAAAGAATTGATAAAATGAGGAATGACGTATTAGAGAGGTTGTGTTGGGTGAAGAAGAAAGGGTAAAGGAGAGAATAAATGAAAATATGTTGAGATGTGTTGGTCATGTGGAAAGGATACATGATAGCGGTTGGTGAAGCGGATGTATAGTGGCGAGGGTGGGTGGAAACCGACCGGCTGGAGATCGACAGAAAACAGTTTGAGTCAGTAAGACGAAGTGGCTGAAGGACAGAAATGTGAGGTTTGGCAGAGGCGAAGAATAAAGGTGCATTAATAGGTGAAGAGATAGGCGGGTTTGTCTCTGATGGGTATTGGTGTGGCCCACCTGGGCCAAGGGATGAACACCTTGTTACCTGACGATTACCATAGTGGGGTCCCGCCGCAGTCCCGCTGCAAAGCTATGTAGGGTGAGTTCTGACTGCGGACGAGTGCCTTAGCTAGATTAATGGTACAGAGGCTGGGCTTTCAAATATATATATACTATATAATAATATATTTATATTATATATAACTATATATATATATATATAGTCTAGAAATTTTTTTTTTATCAAAGGACATATATATATACTAGTATATTATAATAATAATAATAATAATCAATAATAATAATAATAATAATAATAATAAAATCAATAATTAATAATACAGTAAATTCAATAATCAAGATCATGGGATGAAATGTAATAGTTATAGGCCGCCTAGAGCACAAATAAAAATTTACTAAGTTACTAAAATCTACTTTATATATTGCATACCTCTTTTTTAACATATTGTATTTACTGTATTTTAATGCTAAATACCCTAAAAAGACTTGATATATATGAAAAAAAAGTAATTTTTAAAAAAAAACAAAAAAAAACAAAAAAATTTTGGCCTTTTGTTTTTTTTTTAAAAAAACACGTGTTTTTTTTTTTCAAAAAAAACGAACGCGTTTTTTAATCCCAACCCTGTCTTACAGTGAGGGTATGTTTGTTAAACCTGTGTTGATTGTTATTGTAGTGAGACTGATGGTCTGGATAAGAAGTATAGATCTAAAGTGGTCAATGTGTTTCAGATGGACAATCTTAGGGCGTGTTAGGTGGAGAAGAATTGATAAAGAGAGGAGTGAACGTATTAGAGAGTTGTGTGGGTTGAAGAAAGGGGTAAATGAGAGACTAAATGGAAAGTATGTGAGATGGTTTGGTCATGTGCGAAAGGATGAATTGATAGCCGGTTTGGTTCTACGGATGGTATCAGTGGTTGGAGTGTGTTGGGAACCGACCGGCTGGGAGACCGAAGAGAAAGTGGATTGAGTGGGTGAACGAATGTCTGAAGGAGAGAAATGTGAGTTTGGCAGAGGCGAGAATAAAGGTCGTGCATGATAGGAGAGAATGGCGGGGTTTTGTATGGGGCATGGGTTGGGCCCACCTGGGCCAGGGGATGAACCCTTACATTGACGATTACCATAGTGAGGGTCCGTCGCCGGTCCCCTTGATGCTCTAGGGTGGATTTCTGTCTGTGACGAGCTCTCCACTAATTATGGTACAGAGGGGCGGTAAGGCTGGGCTTTCTTTTCGACGTTGTCATGTTCTCCTACTTTTCTTTTTCGATGCTTGTACAGCACCTTACCCCCAACTCTTGGGGCCAAGAGGAAGGTGTGAAGAAAGAAGAAAGAAGAATATAATTATAATTATAGATAATATATATATATATATAATTATATATATATATTATAATATTATATATATATATATGAATATATATATAAATACAGTATACTATTATATATATATATATATATTATATTCTTTCTTTCTTTCTTTATCTTTCTCTTTGCCCCAAGTACTGGAGTAAGGTGCGTGAAAGCATCCGGAAGGAAAATCAGGTAGAAGAATATGACAAAAGTCGAAAAGAAAGCCCAGCCTTTACTGCCCCCTCTGTACCATTAATTAGTAAGAAGCTCGTCGCAGTTCAGAAAATCCACCCGTTAGAAGCTTCACGGAACGGCGGATGGACCCTGGACTATGGCTAAATCGTCAGTGTAAGGGTTCATTCCCTGGCCCAGTGGGCCACAACCATTACCCCCTCGCAAAACCCGCCATTCACTCCTTATTATGGACCTTTATTCTCGGCCTCTGCCAAACTCACATTCTCTCCTTCAAAACATTCGTTTACTGACTCAATCCACTTTTTCCTTCCGGTCTCCCAGCCGGTCGGTTCCCAACACACTCGCCACTATACATCCGCTTAACCAACCGACTATCATTCAATCCTTCTCCACATGACCAAACCATCTCAACATACTCTTATTTATTCTTCTCTCATTTTCCTCTTTCTTCACACCACACAAACTCTAATACGTTCATTTCCTCATTTTACAATTCTTCTCACACCTAGCATGCCCTAAGATTGTCCATCTTGAACACATTGTACTTTGAGATCATATACTTGTTACCAGACCATAGTCTCACCTACTAGTACAATAACACAGGTAACAACATGACCTCACATGTAAGCCCTAGCGCACTCAGGACTTAGTCCCTTGTACATCCACCAACGAAGTAATTGCACCAGCCACCTTCCTGTCATTCACCACTTTCCTACTACATGCATCATCCGTTCCCATCTCATCCAACATATACCCTAAATATTTAAACTCAGACACTGGTTTCCAGTGCTCACCATTCTAACATAACTTCACCCCGAGGACTATCCTCACTCACAACCCATAACCTTACTCTTACTAACGTTTACTTTCAAACCCCTCCTTTTACACACACCTGCCAAATCTCTCACCAATCCTCCAAACTCTCTTCAGATTTGTCACACCAAAACCGAAATCATCCGCATTAAAGGGAGGGCACCGCCACTCATCCCATTCTCCATCATTCTAACACCATTCTGCCACCCCCACCTCTAATTCTTCATAACCTCATCCATAATACAAATTAAATAACAAGGAGACATAACACAAACCTGTGCCCTCACTCCGCTATTAATACTAAATCAATCAAACTTTGGACACCATTATTCTTTCCCACGCCTCCACTGTCGTCATACATTACCTTTTGATTCCATTCAGAAGCCTACACCAACACCATATATCACTAACACCTCCATAGAGCTTCCCTATTAACCCTCACCGAGGGGCGTTGCAAATCCAAAAACCTAAAATGCAATTTCTTCTTCTTCTCCCTCATTTTATCAGATCATTTGTTTCATGTAAAGATTTGATCCACATCCTCCACCACTCCTAAATGCACCTTGTTCTTCACCAATCAGTCCTGTCACTCGACCGACGCACTCTTTTGATCAAAATACCAGGCATATATCTTTTCCCTACAACACTCAATAAACTAACTCCCCTATAATTCTACAGTTCCCGTATTCTAATCCCTTCTACCCTTATAATCAAAGGGTACTATCCACTGCTCTACTCCAAAAAATTCCTCGGAACTATACCCTCCGTAAACGCTTTATTACATAACGTCCGAGAATCCAATCAATCACGGTCTCGCCCTTCCATTCTTGATGATTTCACAAGTAGTTCTATCTATATCTGCTAATTTACCATTCGTTTCAACTCACTCTACCCATTTGACCTTCCTCCTTACTAATAAACCTCATCCCCAAAATTACCATTCCGTCTGCGACCATCAAAGCCAACACATTTCACTATTCACCGCTCATTACTGTTATATCTGCAGATTTTTTCGAAATTTCTTTCCACACTCTCCCTCACAATCCATTTCATCCACTCAAAAATTAAATACCCTATTCATGATTCTAAGCAGGTTCCCCTATTCTCATTCTTAACCCTTTGCGCTTCCTTCAGAAGAGCTTCCTATTCCCTGTAAGTCCCCATCATCCTCTTTCCAAACTGTTGCATGTTACCCCTTCCTTTTCCTACGGATGCACCTTTTTAGTATTTCCTTTGTTTCCTTCATATAATTCCAAGTATCTTTCTTTTGAAACTTCATGATTTGGCTTTGTCATTCAACCACGCTTCCTTTTTACTTTTAACCGCTGCATCACCTCTTCATTCCACCATTCACTAGTTAACATCTACTTCCTACTTAGCACTATCCACATACTTCCTTGCACTACTAACAATTGCTTCATTCATTTGCTCCCAGATTTGTTTGTTCAGTTTCACTTGTTCACATTCAACTGGATTTACTTTGCGAGTGTTCTTAGATTACTTATCCTTATTACTTGTTCACTTAACTTTTTTTTTAAGCTTTTTTCTTTCCCCCCCCCAAAACTTTTTCTAATTTTTTTTTTTTTACCAAAACTTTTACCTTTTTCCCCCTTTCGTATCACCTCCTCTCCATCAAAGCCCCCACTAACTAATCTTTACTTCAGAGACAACATAATGATCCCGGATAATTCTATCCTAACCCCTCACAGATTTAACAATCCAACACATACTTCAACGATCTCTTCTTTACCCCACAAAGTCAATCAATACTTTTCACTCGATACCATCTCTACCTACACCAATTTTAGTAGTATACGTATGGATACTCTTGTGATTAAAGAAAGTATTACTTACACACACTACCTCTTCTCCTCACACAGAAATCAATCACCTTTCCTACCATTCTCATTTCTCCCGACACCCCAAAACCACCGTGTCTTATACCATCCCTTGTTTTGATCACTAGCTGTCCAACCAGTCAGGTCCCCAGAACTTTTCAATCTGAAGCTGCCTACTCACCCCATCGAAAACACGTCATTCGGATAGGTCAAATAAATCGTTACTCTGTCAAGATTTCCCTTTCAGATGCGAGCCATACGTCACATACTACACATACCTTGACCTTTTCAAAACTTAAACTTTAACCCATTAGTTCTAGAACTCACACACACCAAAGGTCTACCATAGCTCCTTGGTACCACAAGGTCAACTCATCAAATTTGCCTACTACTTCTCTCCCCTCTCATTCCTTTCACTCCATTCACACACACATTTCACACCACACACTCATTTTCACCCGTTGTGCATTTCATCTTGTTTCGTTACGCGAGCAAATCAAATTGCCCTTTCTTAAATACATCCATCACCTCTCTCCTCTCTTCTTCAAATTTATTCCTCTTGACATTCCATGTACCCATATGAATCATACATTTCGCCGAAAGATAGAAGACCGTTTACGGCAATCACGACCCTTCTCCAAGGCCTGCATTAGCGCATTCTTCAGCAAGAGATAAGTGGTAGTGAGCAGCCAATCCAACTACCCACCGTCCATTAGTCGACTTCTACGACACGGGCAGGATATACGAGTGGGCGAATTCTTCTCCCCCACACACAGGACCACATAGGGATATCTTAGTTCCCCACAACATAGGGATATATATATATATATAATATATATATATATTATATATATATAATATATATATATATATACTATATATTATATATATATATATTATATATATATATAGTATATTATAATATCGTTTAATCTACCTCTTTTCCAAGACGAGTAAGGTGCGCTACAAGCATCGGAAAAGAAAAGGCAGTAGGAGAATATGACAAATGTCGAAAAGAAAGCCAGCCTTACGCCCCCTCACTCTGTTACCATTAATTAGTGGGAAAACTCGTCCAAGACAGAAAATCCACCCTCAGAGCTTCATGGCGGCCGGCGACGGGCCCTCACTATGGTTAAATCGTTCAACTGTAAGGGTTCATCCCCGTTGCCCAGGTGGCCAACACCATGCCCCCATACAAAAACCTCGCCATTCTCTCTATCATGCACCGTTATGTACACTCCCCTAACACCTGACAAAACTCTCATTTTCTCTCCTTCAGACATTCGTCACGACTCAATCCACGTTTCTCGTCGGTCGCCCAGCGGTCGGTTCCAACACACTCCCCAATATACATCCGCTTAACCCAACCGACTAGTCATTCATCCTTTCCACATGACCAAACCAATCTCAACATACTTTCATTTTTCTCTCATTTACCCCTTTTCTTCACACCACACAACTCTCTAATAAATTCATTCTCATTTTTTGAATTCTTCTCACACCTAGCATGCTCCTAAGATTGTCCATCTGAACACACTTAACTTTAGACCTATACTTCTTATTCCAGACCATAGTCGTCACTACCATACAATAACACAAGGTAACACATACCCTCATGTAAGACCCGAGCGCACACTCAAGACTTAGTTCCCTTTACATTCACCAACGATTTAATTTGCACCCAACCTTCCTGCCATTTACAACTTTCCTACTAACACTCTGCATCATCCGTTCCTTGTTCATGCAACACCAAATATTCAAACTCAGACACTTGCTCCAGCTGTTCACCTTCTAACATAACTACACACTGAGGACTGTCCTCACTGACAACCATAGACCTTACTCTTATCTACGTTTACTTTCAAACCCCTCTTTTTACATACCTGCCAAATCTCTCACCAATCCTCTCAAACTCTCTTCAGATTCGCCCACACAGAACCAATCACCGCAATAAATAGGTAGGGCACCCGTCCACTCATCGTCCATTCTCCATCATTCTGAACCACCAATTCCTGCCATCCCACTCAATTCCTTTCATAACCCCATCCATATACAAATTGAATAACCAAAGGAGACATAAAACACTACCCTGTCTCACTCCGCTATTAATCCTAAAACAAATCACCATTTGACACCATTTATTCTTACACACGCGTTTCACTATCGTCATACATACTTTTGATTCCATTCAGAAGCCAACCACCAAAACCATATATACTAATTACCCTGCCATAAAGCTTCCCTTTTAACTCTAGCAAGCGCCTGTGCAAATCTAGTAAAACCTAAATAAATGTATTCTTCTTCTCCCTATCTCCAATTCATTATGCTTTTAATGTAAAGATTTGATCCACACATCCTTCTACCACTCCTAAACGCACCTGTTGTTCTTCACCAATCAGTCCTTCAGTCACTTGACGCACTCTTTCGACCAATATCCAGCGTATACCTTCCCTACAACATCAATAAACTTATTCCCCTATAATTTCTACAGTTCCCCTTTTCTCCCTACCCTTATACAAGGGTACTATTACCGCTCTCTTCCACAATCCCTTGGAACTTACCCTCCATATAAAACGCTTTATTACACAACTTCCGAAATCCAATCAATCACCATCTCACCCCCTCTTGGTCATTTCACCAGTAATTTCATCTTATACCTGCAGATTTACCAGTTCTTTAACATTTTCTCACTCTACCGATTACCTCTCCTTACTTATAACCCTCATCCCCTAAATTTACCTATTGCCTTCTCGCTGTACCATCAAACCCACACACATTCACTAAAACCTCATCATTACTGTTAAATATTGTGCAGATTTTCGAGTGTTCTTTCCACACTCCCCTTACATCATGTCATCAGTTACAAAAGCACCATCCCTATTCATTATGCTAAGCAGATTCCCCTTTTCTCATTCTTAACCTTCACGCTTCCTTCCAGAAGAGCTTCCTATTCCTTGTATGTCCCCTATATCCTCCTTCCAAACTGTTCATTTACCCCTTGTTTTCTCCTACGTTCACCTTTGTTAGTATTTCTTTTTTCCCTCCTTATATAATTCCAAGGATCTTTCTTTTGAAACTCATCATTTGCTTTTAGTACATTCAACCACGCTCTTTTTTACCTTTAACGGCTTTCATAACTTCTTCATTCCACCATTCGCTGTTGAACATTTTCTTACTTCCTACTTTAGCACACTCACATACTTCTTTTACTAACAATTGCTTCTTTCATTTGCCCCCAGATTTTTATTAGTATCACCTTTTTTCAACATTCAACCGATTTTACTAGCGAGCGCTCTACATATCTTATTCCTTAGTGTCTGCTTCACTTAACTTCTCACTCTTAAATTTTACCTACTTCCCTTCGTATCACCTTCCTCTCCATTCCAAACGCCCCACTAACTTAATTTTAGCATAGAACAACATAATGATCGATAATCCCATTCCTAAACCCTCACCTGATTTAACATTCTAACACATACTTCAGACATCTTTTCTTCACCAACACAAAATCAATCATACTTGTCACTTCGAGACCATCTCTACCTACACCAACTCTAGTAGTTACTTATGATACTCTTGTGTTTAAAGAAAGTGTTATTACTTACACACAACCTCTCTCTTCACAGAAATCAATCGACTTCCTACCATTCTCATTTCATCCCGCCACCCCAAAACCACCAGTTATTACCATCCCCTTTTTTGCACACCTATCCAACCATTCAGGTCCCCAACACTATCAATCTGGAGCTCCTACTCACCCCCCATCCGAGAACATCATTCAGATTTATCCCAGAAATCCTACTCTCTTCAACGTTTCCCTCAGGTGGACCATACGTTCACAACCACACAGACCTTGACCTTTTCAAACTTAAATCTAACCATTAGAATTTCTAGTACTCACACACACAAGTCTACCATAGTTCTGTACCACAGGTCATCATCAGAAATGCAACTCCTTCTCTCCCTCTCTCATTCTCTTCCACACCAACACGCATTCCTTTCCACCACACCACTCATTTTCACCTGTTTCCTTTCATCTTTGGTTTTCAGCACAAGCGAGCAAATCAAAAATTTGCCCTTTCTAAAATACATCCATCACCTCCTCTCCTCTTTCCTCAACATTTATTCTCTGACATTCCATATATCTCTTATCTTCAACCTTCCTCTTTCCCAAGATTGGGGTAAGGTGCTGTACAAGCATCGGAAAAGAAAAGCAGCAGGAGGAGAACATGACAAACGGCGAAAAGATAAGCCCGAGCCTTACCGCCCCCTCTGTACCATTTATTAGTGAGAGCTCGTCACAGACCAGAAAATCCACCCCTAGAGCTTCAAGGGACCGCGACGGACCCTCACTATGGAAATCGTCAACTGTAAGTCATACCCCTGGCCCAGGTTGGGCCCACAACCATGCCCCCATACAAAACCTTGCCATTCACTCTTATATTTCAGCTCTTTATCTCGCCTCTTGCCAAACTCACATTTCTCTCCTTTCAGACATTCGTTCACCGGACTCAATCCACTTTCTCTTCGGCCTCCCAGCCGGTCGGTTCCCAACGCACTCTCCACATATACATCCGCTTAACAAGCCGACTATCATTCATCCTTTTCCCCATGACGCAAACCATCTCTAACATACTTTCATTTATTCTCTCATTTACCCCCTTTCTTCACACCACACCACTCTCTAATACGTTCATTCCTCACTGGTATAATTTCTTTTTCACACTAGCATGCCCCTAAGATTGTCCATCTGAACACGATTGAACTTATAGATGCCTATACTTCTATTTCCAGACCAGAGTCTCCACTACCATCACACATAACACAGGTCAACAACATTACCCTCCATGAACGAGCGCCTAGCGCACTCAAGACTTTTTCCCTTTACATTCACCAACGATTTCATTGCACCAGCCACCTTCCTGCCACTTCACAACTTTCCTACTAGCAACTCCTGCTCGATCATCCGTTCCCTTCTCATCCACCACATACCCTAAATATTTACACTCAGACACTTGCTGGTTCCAGCTGCTCATCATCTAAC
Source organism: Trachelipus rathkii (assembly GCA_015478945.1). Lineage (NCBI taxonomy): Eukaryota > Metazoa > Arthropoda > Malacostraca > Isopoda > Trachelipodidae > Trachelipus > Trachelipus rathkii. Next base: position 37,031 of record JABUQX010092673.1, read on the forward strand.
ATAACTTCACACTGAGGACTATCCTCACTCACAACCATTACCTTACTTTATCTACGTTCACTTTCAAACCCCTCCTTTACATACCCTGCCAAATCTCTCCCCAATCCTCTCAATCCCTCTTCAGACTCGCCACACAGAACCAAAATCATTTCGCATACAACTAGTAGGGAAGCCCTCCACTCCTCGTCTGCATGTCTCATGCATTCGCAGTACACAGCATTTCCGTGCCATGCCCCCAGCGTCGAATTCTTTCATAACCCCATCTGCATAGCACACATGTGGACATAACAATGAACATAACACAAACCCTGCTCAGCGTGCCGCTAAAATCATGTAAACCAAGCAGTGCGACGCGATTCGAACGACCAGTAATTCATTACACACGCCTTACCTACGTGACATCGTCATTACATAGCGTGTGTTTGATTCCAAATTCAGAAGCATGACCAACCAGGACGACCGAGCGTATAATACACTAATACCTGCACATAAAGAGGCAAATGTTCCTCTAATTAACTCTAATAACAGATACGGCGGGGTGAGAAGTCCAAATAAAAACCTTAAATATAATTTATTCGTACTCTACTCACCGTCATTATCTCTAGCAAATCATTTGTTATACAATAGATAAAGACTCATGAGTCACACACATTCCTGCTAACTAGACTCCTAACCACGGCAAACGCTTGTGTCTTGCGACACAAAGCGGAGATCACCTCAAGATCACTACGAACGCAACTCTCCTACGACACAGATAGAAGAAATAAAAAAGCAAGGAAGCAGGATCAAATTCCGTTCCCGGTAAGCAACAACTCACAATAAGAAAGCGTTATTCCCCTATAAGTATTTCAGGGTACAAAGATGTCCTCCTATATACATACCGTTAGACCCTAAAGCCAAGGAAGAGGAGAAAAGACGCGACTAATACAAGGGGGAAGGAGTGGGTAACGATCGTGATAGAGCGGCGACCGACGTCACTCCGACCAAATCACACCTGGGAACCTATTTACCTCCATTAAACGCTTGTAGTTACCACAACTTCCAGAATCCATCCAAATGCACCAATGCTCACCTCCGCTGCTTGATCAGATACTGTGACTTAAAGCTTCGAAATTCAAACCAAATAGGGAAGATACCTTGTCCAGAGGTGCGAGGGGCCGGGTCTTTAGACCAATCTCTTCAACTTGTCTCACCCCGTAATCCCAGCAATTGACCGTGGGGCGGGCTCCGTGTTACGGACATAACCAACATAGCCCCAACCCATAGCCCAATCCTCATATCTTGCACGCGATACCAGAGAAAACCACACACAAGAAACGAGCATACACAACCTCAGATCCTCCACGAATTATACACTGAATCAATACAGTTGTGCAGTAATAATGTTTGTTCAAAGGTCATTATCCAACACATAGCCCATGCAAAATCCACTTCATCAGGTACACGGAAAATGCACTCATTCCAGCTTTCGATTATTCTAGAGCCAGATATTCAGCCCTTATTCTCATTCTTATAAAGCTATGGTCGAGTGACGCTCCTTTCCATGACAAGAGACGTATGCCGATTTCACTCTGTACGATGACGAGCTCATCAATCCTGCCTTGCCGCCGCAAAACGTGTGATTCATTTACGCTCGTAGTGAGTTTACCTACACTAAGGCGAGGAGGGCTATACCACCTTTTAGTATTTCTTTTTTCCTTGCGGCGAGCCCCAGTATAATAATTATCAAGACATCCTTGATCTTGATGAAATTCATACATTTTGCTGTTTGGAAGGATGAACAATCAAACCCACGCTTCTTTTTTACCTATAGCCGCTGTTCAATGCACCTCGATGATCATTTCCACCATTCTGTATAGTAAGCAATTGATAGAGCTTTACTTTCCTACTGTATAGCAAACATGCCGAAACTTAAGACACTTCCTTGCAGAAAAACTAACTAAACAAGTTGCATTACCTCATTTTGACCCCCAGAGATTATAGTTCGAATATAACTTGATTCAACATTATCAGACGACGATGATTTACAAGTGAGCTGAAGCTAGCTAGACTATACAATACTTAATCTACTTATTCTCGATTGACTCACTTAACTTTATACTCAGGCTCATGTCGAGTGCTATAGCGCTAGAGCGTTGCCGTGTGCTGCTAATCTTTCGCGTCTCCAATCCCGAGAGCCAGCCCGACTACTGTGAGATGTGGTTACAATAACAGCACGTCAGACAAGATACTGGATATTGCCGGGAGAATCCAAGTCGTTGAGGCGCGTAATACCCCTCACTGAATGTTTAAACTTCCAACACATACTTCAACATCCTCCTGTTCTCACCAACAACAAAACTGCAAATCAATTATCATTATTCCACTTCGAGAATACATCTCTACCTACAACCAACTCTAGTATACTTATGAATACTCTATCGTAGAACATTTCCAGTAGATAAATAGTAACTTATACATATATTATATATAATATATATATATATAGATAACAGATAGTAGATTATATAAGATAGAAATAAGTATTATGATATATATATATATGAGACATATAGATATGATCGATAGGGCAGAAGAATGCAGGTTATAATGTAAGGAAATAGTATATATATATTTATACTCCAGAGTGACTATATAGGTATACTACTAGAGTGGGGTATACCCACGCAAATAACCCCAGTCAACCTCTGTCCCTAAACCGCCGATCACGAAGGTAAAATAGAGGGAACAGTAGGTAATAAGACTGGGCTATTATATATAAACTGAAAGATAAGGTAGAAAGTGCAAAAGATGATATAGGAAGGTGGCGGGATAGAGATCAATAGCTCAAATGAGGGCTAGCCGTGGTAGTACTAGGCTGAGAAGGCGTTAGGTCGCGGTGACACGCATATAGGTAGTATCCCAGCTCTAGAGCTGACATATAAACTGTACGCGTAGCATCAGTAGGTATATCATATCAGGGGAAGGAAAGTCCATATATACGGATGTTGCCGAGGCCATTGAAGTGAATACGTAATGACGGGTGATAGTATAAAAATGGGCATGAATGCAAGTAAACACGCATACAGTCCACTCAAGGAGTAGAGCGTGAGCAGGAGTGGAGCGATAGCAGTGTGAGTAGTGATGTCTAGTAAGGTTCATAGTCATATTATAAGGGCACACAGCTGTGCGAGAATGTAGCGGGGAGTAGATGTGCTAGGCTAAGCACTCAACGACGGTACTAGGTAGAGA
>JABUQX010092674.1:2500-10000 GCA_015478945.1 Trachelipus rathkii
GAAAAAAGTTTGCCGGAGTTTCTGGATTTGAGGGCAAAAATAATTTCTGATATATATACACCAAGATTTATCAGTTTTAGTTCAAGGAATAGAGAATGGAATGTATGCCTCCATATTTATATATATATATATATATATATATATAATATTTTTATATAATATATATAATAAATGTATATCAATATATATATATATATATATATATATATATATATATATATAATATATATAATATATATAATATATATATATATATATATATATATATAATATTATATATATATATATATATATATATATATAATATATATATATATTTAATATATATATATATATATATAATATATATAAAATTGAAAATAATCAAAAATATGTTTTTAAGAAAAGTAAAAAAATGTCTTTGCTTAAAATTAAAATGTTTTTTTTAAGTGATTAATATAAATATTTTGACTCAGAAACATAAAAACATTAATATAAATGATTTAAATACTATAAGTAGTAGGAGAGCCATATTGGACCCCGAAAGTGGACCGCAGACCTTTTTGACCTTTTTTTGACCGCAACTTTTTTTGACGCTTACTTTGGCAACCTGAAAATTTTTTTACCTTTTACCTTTTTGGGTCTTGACCTTTTTTGAGAACCCATTTTTTGAGAACCAAATTTTTTAAGAACCCGGATTTTTTGAGAACCCGGATTTTTTAAGAACCCGGATTTTTTGAGAACCCGGATTTTTTGAGAACCCGGATTTTTTGAGAACCCAAATTTTTTGAGAACCCAAATTTTTTGAGAACCCAAATTTTTTTTGAGAACCCAAATTTTTTTGAGAACCCAAATTTTTTTGAGACCCTAATTTTTGCAACCCCTCGAAGAAGGGTTGCGCCAAACGGTTGCGCAGCAACCGTTGTACGTGTCCCCCCTACATATTTTTTGAGAACCCGAACCCTATTTTGAGAACCCTAATTTTTTGAGAACCCTATTTTTTTGAGAACCCTAATTTTTTGAGAACCCAAATTTTTTGAGAACCATATTTTTTTATCCCACCGAGCTTTTTGAGAACCCCTAATTTTTGAGAACCCTAAATTTTTGCGAAACCCTAATTTTTGAGAACCCTAATTTTTGAGAAAACCTAAATTTTTTGAGAACCCAAATTTTTTGAGAACCCTAATGTTTGAGAACCTACATTTTTGAGACCCATTTTTTTGAGAATCCCTAATTTTTTGGCCGAACTAAATTTTTCGACACCCTTTTGGTCTTCCATGGGTCAATTTTGGCCCACCCTAATTTTTGACCCCCGCATTCACGGCTTTAGCCCTATTTTTTGATTATTTCGGTCACATGCTAACACCACCGCGCACCGCTACCACACACACACACACACACACACACACACACTCAACACACACACACAGATTTACTTACAGTCACACACAGATTTACTTACACCTCCAACAGCACAGATTTTTACCACCAAAACACACAGAATTTACTTACACACAGCAGGATTACTTACACTATGACACTTATACCCACTATGTCAACTTATACACATACATACACACTATGAAACTTATACACACATTCACTATGACACCCATAGCCACTTACACTCACCCATAGACACTTACATTTACCCATAGACACCCTAATCACCGTAAGAAGTATCTTAGTGATGTTCCTATTAGTGTTCTATGATTATTCTATGAGTGCCGGGTGAGTCAGGTGAGTGCCAAGTGAATGCCAATGAGTGCCAATGAGTGCCAATGAGTGCAATGAGTGCCAAAGTGAGTCCCACATAGTGCCAAGTGAGTGCCACATAGTCCAACTGAGTGCCACTTTCTTCAAGCCTTTTCTAGCCTCCCCTGAGCCTAGAAAGCCCCTAATATGGGTGTCTACCCCTAGGTTATAAGGGTATCGAGTAATCGATTGGTGGTATATTACATAGCTGCAGGATGCTTCCTACTATGGATTTAGTCTTTTTCTATCACTTATAGCCTATAATATATATATATTATATATATATATACTATATAATTATATATATATAATATATAAATATAAAAATTAAAAAAATTATTAATAATAAATAATAATTAACTTTATTTTTATATATATAATTAATTGCACACACACCACAACATACACTATCACACTTTATACACACAATATCACTATGACCACTTATACATCACTATGACACTTATAAGCACTTACACTCTCCATAGACACTCACATTAACCCATATACACTTACACTCACACACCAAGGTACACTAACACTTACACTCACACACTCGATATTTTGATGTCATCAACTTTGATGCCTCAAACTTTGATGCCTCCAACTTTGATGGCTCAAGCTTAATGCTCAGCATTGATGCCTGCAATTTGTTTGCCTCATCTTGATGACTCATACTTTGATGAAGTCATCTTTGATAACTCATCTTATATTGAAGATTCATCTTTGATGACTCATCTTTTGTCTACCTCTAGATCATAAGCTAACCAACAGGGCTCAGCGTGAGCCCTCCGCGCAAAGACAGCCAATCCCGCACCCGCAGGTGCGCGTTCCCGCGTTTCCGCCGCCGCGTGCGCCCGCAAGGCCGGCAAATATTTCCTCGTACCCGCCGCGGCGTGCGCCCAGCGGCGCATATAATTCCGCGTACGCCGCTCCCCGCGGTGCGCCGCAGGCGCAATATTCCCCGCGAACGAGAAAAATATGATATCAATGTAAACTATTCAAAGAATTCTTTTTCAAATAAACTATGAGTCATTCATTTTTATTTCGATACTTAAACATTTTTATTAAAAACATTTTCGCGAACTTAAAATGTAACTCATTACAGACATCTTTTATTTTTACTTAATTACTTTTTAATTTAATAAATTTTTAAAATTGTATGTAAGAAGAAAAAGCCAAAGTGTCTGATATATAATCATTTTATTTACTAAAATTGTTACGAAATTTAATTAAAAACATTAACATTACATAACTTTAAACGCAGTAAATCAGTAAATAAATAGAGGTGTTTGCCTAACACCTAAGGGATTAGTATGCTTTTGTTTTTACTGCTTTCTGTTTAACTCAGTTTTACTGCTTTAACCTCATATGTTTTCTGCTTTAACCACATATTTTTAACATTACATTACTAAAGGCAGTAAATCATCACAATCAAATAGAGGTGTTTACATAGCAACAAGGGGTTTAGTATGCTTTTGTGTTATACTGCTTTACTGCTTTATACTCCATGTTTAACTGCTTTAACTCATATTTTTTACTGTTTAACTTATATATTTATTAACATTACATACCTTAAAGCAGTAAATCAGTAAATCAATAGGAGGTGTTACCTGACACCAAGGGGGGATTAGTATGCATTTGTTTTACTGCTTAACTGCTTTAACTCATGTTTTTAACTGCTTTAACTCATGTTTAACTGCTTTAAGCTCATATGTTTAACTGCTTAACTCGTATTATTTATTAACAATTATGTTTTCTTTAATTTTGTTTAATTTTTTATTTTATTCTTTTTTTATTCTTTTTATTTTTATTTTTATATTTTACTTTTATATTTTTTATTTTGTTTAATACTTTTTATTTTTAATTCTTTTAATTCTTTTATTTTATTTTTTATTATTTACTTTATTATTATTTTATTTTTATTATTTTTATTATTATACTTAGTGTTATTTACTTCATGCCTTATTGTTATTATTATTTAGAACACAATACACACCCACACACACACGCACACACCACACACACACACAACACACACACTTACACTTATACACCCATTCACTATGACACTTAACACATTCACTATGACACTTTCATTTACCCATAGACACTTACATTTACACCTAACACACACACACACATCACACACACACAGATTTACTTTCACACACAGATTTTCTTACACTCACACACAGATTTACTTTACATCACACGATTTACTTACACTCACCACAGATTTACTTACAACACAGATTTACTTAACACAACACAGATTTACTTACACACACAGTGATTTACTTACAGTCACACACAGATACACACACAACACACACATACACACACACAACACACACCCACACACACGCACACTCACGTACACATATAACGCACCACAACTCACTGTACACATATAACGTATATTTTATAAAACATTTTTGTTTAATTAAACACGTACATTTATATTACTCTTTCAAATATAACTAAAATTATTTTAAAAGTTTCTTAAACTTCTATAATAAATCACTCATTATCTTTGAAACAAGAATTTATTATTAACTGTTAATACTTTTTGTTTATTAAATTTTATAACTATCAAGTTTTAAAAATACTTTTGTAAAATTTTAAGTTATATTTGAATGAAAGTAATAATACATGTACGTGTTTAAATTAAAACATAAATGTTTTAATAAATTATACGTAATATGTGTAGTGAGTGTGCGTGTGTGTGGGTGTGTAAGTAAATCTGCGTGTGTGTGGTGTGTGTGTGTGTATGTGTGTGTGTGTAAGTAAATCTGTGTGTGAGTGTAAGTAAGTCTGTGTGTGTAAGTAAATCGTGTGTGTAAGTAAATCTGTGTGTGTAAGTAAATCTGTGTGTGAGTGTAAGTAAACCTGTGTGAGTGTAAGTAAATCTGTGTGTGAGTGTAAGTAAATCTTGTGTGTAAGTAACTCTGTGTGTGTGTGTGTGGTGTGTGTAAGTGTTAAATGTAAGTGAATGTGTGTATTAGTGTCATAGTGAATGTGTGTATAAGTGTCATAGTGAATGTTTGTTATTAGTGTAAGTGTGTGTGTGTGTGGTGTGTGTGTGTGTGTGCGTGTTGTGGTGGGTGTGTATGTGTGCTAAATAATAATAACAATAGGCATGAAGTAAATAACTACTAAGTATAATAATAAAAAATAATAAAAGTAAATTATACAACTTAAAATAAAAATAAAAATAAAATAAAAAAATAAAAATAAATAAATATACCAAGTATGATCTTCAATTAAAATAATAATAAAGTAAAATAATAAAAATAAATAAAAAGAATAAAAGAATAAAAATAAAAAGTATTAAAACAAAATAAAAAACATAATGTTAATAAATATACGAGTTAAAGAAGTAAAACATATGAAGTTAAAGCAGTAAAACATGAGTTAAAGCAGTTAAACATGAGTTAAAAGCAGTAAAGCAGTAAAACAAAAGCAACTAAATCCCTTGTGTCAGGTAACACCTCCTATTGATTTACGATTTGTTTTATGGATCGTAAAGCGACAGAGTTTGAGTTTAAAAGCAGTAAAAAGATAGAAGTTAAAGCAGTAAAACATGAGTTAAAGCAGTAAAGGGGAGTAAAACAAAAGCATACTAACCCTTGTTGCTATGTAGACCACCTCTTTGATTTACTGATTACTGCTTTAAGGATTGTTTATGTTAACAAATATGTGATTAAAGCAGTAAAACATATGAGTTAAAGCAGTAAAACATGAGTTAAAACCAGTAAAGCAGTAAACAAAAGCATACTAATCCCTTAGGTGTTAGGTAACACCTTCTTATTGATTTACTGATTTATTGCTTTAAGGTATGTAATGTTAATGTTTAATAAAATTTCGTACAGTTGTAGTAAAAAATATAAATGATTATATATCAGACACTTTGGCTTTTTCTTCTTACATACAATTTTTAAAATTTATAAATTAAAAAGTATTTAAGTAAAAATATAAAAGAATAAATAATGTGTTACAGTTTTAGGTTCGCGAAAAATGTTTTTAATAAAAATGTTTAAGTATGAAAAAAAAATGAATGACTCATAGTATAATTTGAAAAGAATTCTTTGAAATAGTTTACATTGATATCATATTTTTCGTTCGGCGGAATATCGCAGCGCGCCGGGCGCCCGCGCCGGGCGGGTCCGGCGGAATATTGCGCCTCGGGCGCAGCCGCGGCGGGTACGTCGAAATTATTGCACCTGCGGGCGCACGCGGCGGGCGGGGCGCCGGCGGTCGCACCTGCGGGTGGCGGGATTGGCTGTCTTTGCGCGGAGGGCTCACGCTGAGCCCTGTTGGGTAGCTTATGATCTAGAGGTAAGACAAAAGATGAGTCATCAAAGATGAATCATCAAATAGATGGTATTATCCAAGATGACTTCATCAAAGATGAAGTCATCAAAGATGAGGCAACAAAATTGGGCATCAAAGAGAGGCATTAATTGCTGAGGCATCAAAGTGAGGCATGCAAAGTTGAGGCATCAAGTGAGACATCAATATCGAGTGTGTGAGTGTAAGTGTATCTGTGGTGTGGGTGTGAGTGTAGTGTATAGGTTTAAAGTAAGTGTCTATGGAGAGTGTAAGTGCTTATAAGGGTCATAGTGTGTATAAGTGTCAATGTGAATGTGTGTATAATGTTATAGTGTATGTGTTGTGGTGTCGTGTGCAAGTAATATAATATATATCTATATATATATATATTATATATATATATATATATTATCATATATAATATATATGATAATATATATATACTATATATACTATATAGGCTATAAGTGATAGAAAAAGACCTAACTAATAGTAGGAAGCATCCTAGCAGCCTTGTAATATACACCAATCGAATTCTCATACCTTATAACCTGGGGGTAGACACCCATATTAGGCTATTCTAGCCAGGGCGGCAGAAAGCTTGAAAAAGTGGGCACAGTTTGGCACTATGTGGCACTCCACACAACTTGGCCTAGTGGGCACTCACTTGGCAGTCATTGGCACTCACTTGGCACTCATTGGCAATCATTGGCACTCACTTCGCACTCACCTGGCACTCACCGGGCACTTCATAGAATAATCATAGAACACAATAGAACATGCACTAGATCCTTCTACGGTGATTGGTTCTCATGGGTAAATGTAAGTGTCTATGGGTGAGTGTAAGTGTGTATAAGTGTCATAGTGAAAGTGTGCTTATAAGTGTCATAGTGTTTATGTGTGTATAAGTGACATAGTGTGTATAAGTGTCATGTGTAAGTAAATCTGTGTGTGTAAGTAAATCTGTGTGTGTGTGTAAGTAAAATCTGTGTGTGAGTTAAGTAAACTCTGTGTGTGACTGTTAAAGTAATCTGTGTGTGTGTGTGTGTGTGTGTGTGTGTGTGTGTGTGTGTGTGGTGTGTGTGTGCCGCGTGCCGCGTGTGTAGATGTGAACGAAATATCAAAAAATAGGGTTAAGCCCCTAAGGGTGGCCAAAATTAGGGTGGGCCAAAATGCCCATGGAAGACCAAGGGTTGGTCGAAAAATCTAGGTTGGCCAAAATTAGGTTCTCAAAAATTAGGGTTCTCAAAACATTAGGGTTCTCAAAAAATTGGGTTTCAAAAAATTAGGGTTCTCAAAATTAGGGTTCTCAAAATTAGGGTCCTCAAAAAATTAGGGTTCTCAAAATTAGGGTTCTCAAAAATTAGGGTTCTCAAAAAATATGGTTCTCAAAATTTGGGTTCTCAAAAAATTAGGGTTCCCAAAAAGGTT
>JABUQX010092674.1:22500-40000 GCA_015478945.1 Trachelipus rathkii
ATATTTATATAAATATATATAATAATATATATATATTATTATATATATTATAATTATTAATATATATATATATTAAATATATATATATATATATATATCATATATATATTATATATATATATTATATAATATATATATATATATATATATATATAATATATATTATATATATTAATATATAATATATATATAAATATAATTATATATATTAATATATAAATATATATATATTATATTAATATAATATTAATATATATTATTAATTTATATATTAATAATGTATATAAATTAATATATATATTATGTATCTGTCTAATAATTAATAATTAACTATTAATTAAATATATATATATGTTAATATATATATATATATATATATATATATTATATATATTAATATTATTATATATAATATATATATATATATATATATATATATATATATATTAATATTATATTAATTAATATAATATATATATATATATTAATATAATATATATATATAATATTTATATTAATTTATATAATATTTTATAATAATAATTATATATTATTTAAATATATTAATATATATATAGTATATATATATATAATTATATATATAGTATACTATATAGTATATGTATATATATTATACTAATATATAACTATTAATGATATATATATATATATATATAAAATATATATAATATGATATATATATAATTATATATAATATATATATAATATTAAATTATAATTATAATATAATATAATATGCATTATTTATATTATACTATAATATATATATATATTATATAATATATATATAATTATATATATATATATTATATATATATAATATATATATATAATTAATGATTATATTAATATGATATATATATATATTATTAAATATATATATATATATATATATATATATATATAATATATTATATTGTACCTATTTATTAGAATATTAATGGAACAGTATAAACCTTCTGTTAGTATATTGATTCTATTATATATTCATATAACTCTAATTTTATATAATGTGATCTCAAATATGAATATTTTCTCTATTACATTAAAATCTAGGAAAATTTACACAGAAAATGTAATTTTAAAGATATGCTCATAGATTATTATTATTAGGTTATAATATAATAATAATTAAAAAACATTATACGAATTTATATGTGTGAGGTAGCCATTAGAACTCAAATAAAATTCATATTTTTATAATGATTTATTTTTAATTATAATAAATAATTTGTATCGTGAAAGATGTTTTTTTGATGATTGGGTTTTTGTATATATATGATAATATAAAAATGAAACAGACTAAATATAAGAATTCTTTTGATACTAAGTATATCAAAATATTTTTAAATAATTTCATAAAAAGTAAATAGTCCCATAAACATTATATTTGCTGATTCTAGGAATGTCCCTAATAAGGAAATTCTAACTAAGTCAAAAACTATAAAATATAATAATACTATAATAATTTCAAATTATTTATAATTCACAAAAAAAGAGTTCGGAAAATCACAAAGAAGTCGGAAACTTATTATTTTTGATTCAACTCACACGAAGAGAGAGAGATACAGCACGATGTCAAGTCCCGCTGATTTTTACTGATCGATCATTCAAACATCATAATTCCGATATGTCCGCACCTATTCTGGTAGTCCGCCCGGAGCGGACTAGCGGACTAAAGACTAAAGAGCGAAGTGCGCACCTCTGAAATTAAATATAATATTAATAATAAATATAATTAATATAATAAATATTTAATATAAATAATAATATAATTAATATAATGTAATATAATAAATTATATAATAATATAATTAAATATTAATATTATTACTAATATAATAATTAAATAAAATAATATATATATTATATATTATATTAATATATATTATATTAACATAAATATAATATTTAATAATGATAAATAATTAACTACCTTCACTACTCTATACACTACTACTGAACTACTACTACTATAATAACTATACTAATAATAATAAATAATAATACTATGAGATCCAGATCATAGTCAGATGAGGCCAGGCAATGTAAACTAGAAAACTATAAATCATCTGACATTGGAAAATAAAATTAACATTTTTTATTGAAATTTCAATATAAATTATTATAATAGGACAAACTATTAAAAAAATATAATTTTATTAATAATAAAAATTAATATTTAATATTAACATAACATTAATAATTATAGTATAATAATATAATAATAAAATAAATAATCAATTAGAATAACATAATAATTGAGCGAGCGATCTACATTGTATGATTTGACCTTTGAATCTGCAATTAAGTTCACAATAAATAATCCAATAATAATAAAGAGAGTCAAAGTGCCAAATATACAATTTAATTTTTATTACGCTAACTCTTTCATAAATGAAAAAATGTTAATTTTTAATTTAATTTTATATAAAATATATCAGCTTTTATTTAGGGAGTTCGAGCGAGACACGGAAGGTGACAAGAGGTGAGGTGACGAAGTTCCACCTACACGTCGTCCCCAGGTAATGAATATATACCGAGATAACACTCACGTACTACATATACATTACTTTAATTTTTACCCGATACGGAATTATCTTTAGATTTAAATAATAATAAAGAAAAAACATCTAAAGCATTTGGCAACTATAGCCAGACTTCTTACGAGTTATATAGCAAAAAACTGAGATTAAATTAATCGTTTATTATACTAACATCTTTAAATCAAAATTTTAATTTTTTTATAAAGCACTGTTAATTTTATTTTAATAGAAACTTCTTAGCAAATTCTAAAAAGGAAAAATAAGTCATCTCACTATGATATATAATAAAATAAATATAATTTATTCTGAATAATTAAGAATGAGTTAATATTAACTGAGTTATATATAGTTAACATAATGACATGTCTCTGTTCGGTAGATGCACGCTAATAGAAACTAATATAAATAAAAATTGCTTGTGTATTAATCTAATTAAAATAAATCATTATAAACTCTATAAAGAATATCAATTTATAATTATATAATACAAATAATAATAAGTTATAAAATATAAAAAATAAAAATATTATAATAAAAATAGAAGAATAATAAAAATAAATAAAAATAAAATATATAAAATTATAAAAATAAACGTAAATAAAAAAAGTACTATATGAATAATACTCATAAATGAAAAAATAAGAAAAAAATAGAAAAAAGATAGAAATAAGATGAAAAATAATTAAGATAAAACGAAAAGCGAATAAGAAAAAAGATAATAATAAAAGATAAATCAAATAATCATAAAATAAATAGAAATGAGATACAATAAAGAAGAAGAAAAAATGAATAAGACAAAAAATATAAAGAAGATAAAAAAGATAAAAGGAAAAATGTAAAAATAAATAGAAAAAGAAATAATAATAAAGAAGAAAGAGAAAATAGATAATGTTATAGTTTCCATTGCTAATGTAGAAAAAGAAGACAAAAGCCCAACAAAAAAGAAAGAAAAAAAAGAAAAAGAAGAAGAAAGAGAAACAAGTAGAAGATTAGAACAGCAGAAGAAGATAATTGTGAACCCAAGAGAGATAAGGAAGAAGACTGTAATTAAGGAAGAGGTATTGTGATGGTGTGAAGAAGAAGAGAAAAATGAGGAAGATAAATAGAAGATATATATGAGGAAGTATATATTTGGAGAGTACATAGAAGAAGAAGGTGGAAAAGGAGAAGTAATGAGTAGTAAGGGAAGAAGTATGAGTTAAAGATGAGATCTTCTGACTGGGCAATCAAAACTTGATCTCATCGTCAAACACATCCTCAGCAAGAACGAGAACAAGAAAAGATCAAATATACAAAGAGACGGTGAGAACAAATGTACTGAGAAGAGAGAAATAGGAATTGATGAGCTCACACACGCTGAGCACAAAGGGCGATGGATATCCATACTTTTAGGATCCGAATTTACCATAAAAGTTTGAGTGTTATTCCGTATCGCGTAACCAATCAATTACTCTAGGTGTGGTATTTTACATAGTCTGTGAGTTATATACTATTAATATAGTGTACAAGTAGTGGGGCGGTAAGGCTGGGCTTTCCTTTCGACTTTTGCCCATATTTTTCTCGCCTTGCCTTTCTTTCTCTTCGATTCCGACACTATTTATAAAATCCATTATTAAGTAATAGTAACAACTACATAAATTTAAAAAATAAACATAATTTCTCTTTTTATCCTCAGCATATTCTTATCCTTTGGTGCAGAATACAGAGTCAAGTGGAGAGATAAGAATAGATTAATTAATCATATTATATATTTTACTACTTCATACTTTATTAAAACGTGATTAATATTAGTAGAAATATACGATAGTATTATAATATTTAAATATACCTTAAAAATATATTGTACATTAATATATATATATATATTATATTAATATATATATTATTATATAATATAATATTATATTAATATTAATAATATTATTAATATATATATATATATTATATAATATTAATATATAGAATATATATTATTATATATATATTATATATTATAGTAATATCATATATATGATATAATATATTTATAATATTATATATATATATATTATATATATAATATTGTATAATATTAATATTAATATTTAAATATATATATTAAATATATATATATATAATATATATATATATATATTATATTATAATATATAATATAAAATATATATTAATTAATTATAATATTATATATTAAATATATAATATATATTATATATTATAATAGTATATATATATATATATTAATATATATTTATAAAAAATATTATTAATAAATAATACATAAATATATATTAATTAATATATAATATATATATATATATATATATTTATATATATATATATATTATATATATATATATATATATATATATATATATATAATATATTAATATATTAATTAATATATATATAATATATATTATATATATATATATATATAATTATATATATATTATTATTATATAATATATATTATATTATATATTATATAATATTACTATATAATATATATATACTATATAGTATATATTAAATTAATATATATATTATATTATATTAATATATATAATATTAATATATTAATATAATAAATATATATATTATATTTTATATATATTATATATATAT
This sequence comes from Trachelipus rathkii, assembly GCA_015478945.1. Lineage (NCBI taxonomy): Eukaryota > Metazoa > Arthropoda > Malacostraca > Isopoda > Trachelipodidae > Trachelipus > Trachelipus rathkii. Next base: position 27,693 of record JABUQX010092674.1, read on the forward strand.
ATTAATATATATATATATAATAATATATTAATATATATTCATCATACTATCTCGTAGAAATGCAGGTAAAAAATATATTATATTAGAACAATTGAATGAAAACATATTTTATTATAAATATAATATAAAAAATAATAATATTTTATATAATATATCCATTAATATTTTATTATTTCTTTAGTTATTGACTTTTGTGTTCAATCTTAATTAAATTCAAAAGGTTTAACATCAAAGTTAATAAATCTTTGGGTCAAAAGATTTAACATGAGATTTAAAAACAGATACAGCTTAAAAAAATGGTTAATAATTACTACTACTACTATCTATATTATAACTACTAATCCTAACTACTTAACTACTCATTATTACTTATACTACTTACTTAGACTTCTACTACTAACTACTACTACTACTACAAAATAATAATAATAATATTAAAATAATATATAAATAATAAAATTAAATAAATAATCAATTAAATGAATAAATATTAAAAATTATTATTATATTATAAATATATTAACTAATTAAATTAATTAATAAATACATAAATACATTATAATTAATAATATAAAATGAATATAATAATAATAATAAAATAAATAATTAATATAAATAATATAATAATTAAATAATAATAATAATAATATATAATTATAATAATAATAATTAATAATATAAACATAATAATAAATAAAAATAAATAATATAAATAATAATATATAAATAATATAATAAATAAATAAATAATAATTTATATAAATAATAATTAAATAATAAAATAATTAAAATAATTAAATAATTAAATAATAAATAACAGAAAAAGGATAATAATAATATATTCAAATGAATAACATGATATGAGATGAAAATAACTCTACATCAATACAATTCATAAGATAACTAATACTATTTATATGAGAATAATTAAATATAGTAAATAATAATAAAATTAAAGTAAGATAATAACATTAACAATGAGACAATACAAGGAATAACTGAGATAAATAATCATTATAATATTGAGTAAAATAATATAAATATATACATAAAATAATGAAATTATAATTACGAACGATAAATATCAACTGAGAGTTAATAATAATAATAAATATAATTAATAATTTACACAATAAATGATATCATAGTAATGAGAGAGTGTAATGTTATTAATAATCAGAGATGGGAGAATAGCAATACAATAACTAATCACTCACACTAAGATAAATAATGAGGATAATAATTAGGATACGCCGATATTGCGCTAATACGAATAATAATAATAATAATAATAATAATCACTCAATTGAGATTGAACTGTAGATAAAATTCAGACATATGGGAGTATGAAATGTTTATAAAAATAAGTGAGACCATAAATTAATAATAAGTGTAAGCATGATTAATATATTGGAATAATCGACACGAGAGCACTAATAAATACATTGGAGTAGTACAATAATGGTAGAGAGAGAATTGAGAATATGAGTATTACTCGAATATAGATCTCATTAGAGTGATAGATCACAGAACTATGAGTAGAATGTCACTGTGAGTGCAGATTGTCACTTTTTTTATATTAATCACTTACAATTATTATTATTATTATTATTATTATTATTATTATTATTATTATTATTATTATTATTATTATTATTATTATTATTATTATTATTATTATTCATCATATATTAAATTTGAATTAATTAGATTTACTGTGTGATTTGTTGAGCACATGTTGACTTATTATATCTTAGAGAATATCTTACTTCATCAAACTACTTTTAAGTGGAATATGAGTAAACTTCGTTTAGTGCTGTCGGAGGGTTCTGATACAGCGTGACTCTCTACTTGTTACATATTGATTTACCCTGGAGATTGAAGGTTTTAGATCAAAACGAACAGTAATCCTGGACTTCACACGGTTACATCAGGGCCTACGAACTCTCACTACTCCGCACTCTTCCTGATGTTTTCAAAATCACTTAACGGCTACCTTTGAGAGCTTCTAGGAGTGCTTTCTAGACGTTTACACTGCGAGACCTTTTAGTTTGCTTATGATTGAAAGATCAAAAACGACTCAGAGATCTATCTCATGAGCTCGGAGCACGGGATGGATTTAACCATTTCTATTGAAGTGTTCACTTTTTGACGTGTTATAACAATAGTTTTAAGTAATATAATATCCGTTAAATTTAATATATGCGACTCTCCAGATCGGACAGCAAACCTTATTGCTAGAGGAGAGGACTAGTATCTGATACATTTTTTCATCGTTGGTAGGAAAATCGAATTTTCCTGAGTCTTGTCAGAGGTCGCTCACTCGATAAGTCGTGCTTCGTGCTCTTTGACAACACACTAGCTTAGGGAGAGTGAGCTATCTATATTCAGTACCCAGAGAACCAACATAATTCACTGGTACCTAATCTAGATATCCTTTATTTCTACTATGCTAATTTATAGTGAGCTATAAGTGTTTTGAGTGGAGTTGTTGTGTAACACTATATTTTCAGGACGTAGACAGTGATTATTATTGATATGAGAAGAATACACATCACGTGTGTATTCTGGAGGAGATCACGAAATTTTTGTTCGTTAAGGGTTATGGTATGAAAGGCTTTTTGGCGCTATCAAAATAGAAATGACCATCGACAATGTAATTGCGTGTAGTGTGTGTGAGAGCACCACTCACTCTTGACAAATCAAAAGCTCAATAACTGCGTTAGCATATTGCTGTACTTGTCGTCTATGAGACACGCGATGGTCTTTTTAATATGTTTATGTTTCTTCTATGTGATAGTATTCTTCTGTTGTAATTTGTGTGTGTTTGTGTTATAGGTGTGTGTGTGTATGGTATATTTATGCGATGCGAGTGTAGTGGTGTGGGTCGTGCTGCTGTGATGCTCACTAGCTGTGTGTTGGGCTTGTGTGATGGTCTCGCATCATGTCGTGGTGTTGCTCGATGATGTTGTTATAGTGAGTAGACTGTTGCTGTGTGATGTTATGCTCGTGAATATGTGCTGTGGGTTTGTTTTTAATTAGTGTTTTGGTGATGCAAGATCATTTCTCTGTGTTGAATTTTCTACTGTGATATTTTGGAAATAACATTAAGTTTATAGGACATTTTTAGTCTCGAGATCATGGTTGTTTGACCAGATGTTATTCCTCTTGATATTTAGAAGTTGTGCGAGAGTGTGAAATATATCCAAAAAGGACATGTGAGTCATGATACAGATAGAGAATGCACAAAATAAACATACTTAGAGTGATTGTGACTCGAAGACCAGGATGACAGCAACTGAATAGTCAGGAATTGCTGAGTCCAATACAGTATAAAGTATTATGGTTGAGGTAGGGAGATATGGTGAGTATGAAAAATACCTTTTGCAGTGCTTAAAACCTTTGTTGCTTGGCGTTTAAAACCGGAAGAGCGGTGGCTGTGAACTTTATTTCAGAGTGATGTCATTGTAGTATGAAAGCAATATAAGTGGGGAGTAGTCACGATATTTTTTATGATTTATAGTATATACACTTTTTACGACGATATTTAGAGTAGTAGTTTTTTGATTACGTGAAAAATAGTAGGATAGGGTGATTCAATTTTACATATTATTTGGCGCTGTTTTACACGATACCATCTTTCCATAACCTCCACCCACGTTAAAAAATTTTAACTCAATTACAATTCGGACCAGCTCTTATGTCCAAGATTTTCCGACCCTATACATCCAGCACACTCAGCAAAATCTGCTAGGTGTTTTTATTGAGCTCTCGTACTCTATTATGGATTAAAGGTCCATTATTTTTTTCTAGTGATATAATATTCTCTGTGAGACGTTGTTTAGCTCACATTCTTTCTAGATATTGTTTGCTAAATTTTTTACAAATCACACCACTCTTCTAGACATACCTACTCCTCGTCAACATCTCAGAATTTTCTCTCAGGATGCACCTCCTCAACAAACTCTTGAATAAATATGCATAGATGGGTCCATCCTTGTGAATCAAATAATTTGAGCATTATCGATACTTTTTCTCTGGGAATTATATGTGGTATCGATGTTTAAGTTAGATGTCTTCAGTTGTTGATACCAATTTATTAAACACGCTTCAATATTTTCATATCATTTTGTATAAAGTGAAATATAACTACTATCTTTTCTTCTACTGCACATTCCTGATCAAAGTTCATTACAACTTTCAGAGTTGAGTGAGACCGTCTAACGTCAAGATGCACGATATTCATCCTGTTAACTCAGCTAATAAGAAAATAATTTTTTTGAGAGAGTATTACTCGAACGCACATATTCTCACAAATATACAATTTAAAACTTTTAATTATCTCTTGACAATCATTTATACACTACGCATAACCAACCAAACTTCTAAACCTAAGCTTGGACATAATACAGTAAAAGACAACTTATCTAAATAAAAAATAGAGTGCATACTCTTCCGAGACTACATACTCTTAAAATTTTCATACACTTCGCACGAACACAGAAAAAAATTAAACCAAATTATTCCATATATAAATTAGAGAGTAAAAATATAATTCAAGCTACTCTGGAAATCGGACAATACGCTACAGAAACACTAAAAAAACTACAAAGATTAATTTTAAAATTTTACTAAAAAATAATTTATTCATATTTCAAGTTTGAGGTCATTTCGAAAAAAATTGTGGAAGTTGTTACCAAAAATTGTCAATAACATGGATTTTGAAATAAATTGTAATATCTTCAATGAATGAATATGAACTCATAGTCAAATGAAACACACAGCCTCGCGAGTAAAACTCTAATATCGAATTTAAGAAGGCAAACAAAAGCTACAGATGTTTGGTGTTTATAGGGTTCAAAATTCGGTGAAATTCGCGAGATAGTTTTAATGGCTATCGTTCAACACAGTTTTTCTCATGTTGAATAGGGCTAAGATCAATGAATATAATGATGGAGACAAGAGCTATACAGCACCGTATGAACCAAAAAACAACTTTAGAAGCATCTATAGCAATGCAATATAGTTAGATATTAAGCATCAATCTATAAGATCATCCACTAATTCTTTATTCATTTTCTCATGTATGAAAGTAATCTTAAACTCAATGTATGGATCAAGCGGTATTCATTATAAATAGCAATGTCTTTGCAAACCTCTTATATAATCTCCACAGCTTGGTAGAACAAATGATAATATTATCTATATTGAGAATTAGTTAATGTTACTTGAATATACAAAAAAGTTCATTAGACAATATAAACATATAACTATTTAATATTTCCTATTCCAATAATTCCTAATTTTTTTTTATGTGGAGAGGAGGCTCCTTTAGAAATAAGTTTGTTATACATTTCTCTGTTACAAGCTCACATCTATGAGCTTAAATCACTATAAACAACATCAAATTTATCTCAAAGCAGCGTATATTAAAGTCAAAGATAATATTAATATATCCGAGCAGCATATAAATCCGTCTTTATAACAAAGATACGGTGAATATAGTTTATATGTATCAGATTACGATATTTAATATATATTATAACTTAGTTACAATAATTTAATAAAAAATAAACAATTGAAAAAAAATAGAAATAATAATATATATGTTCAAGATCAATTGTTTGAAACTAGGGTCAAATAGTATTAGTAATATGATCTTAATATAAAAAAAAATCCAGTGTACCATTATTAAATTTCGAGCATGTGTGTCAATTATTGACCTTGTAAAAGTATAATTAATCAAATTTATTATCCTCTGATCGAAGATCTACAGCAAACAAAAAAAAGAAATAAAGCAAGATTGTGAGGTTTTCTAAAACCAAAAAAGCTAAAGAGTTTATTTATAACTTCAGAACCATTCCATTCTGCATGGAACTCTTCGAGATAAGAGAGTCGAGATATGATTTTCATGCTTATTCATTATCTAAGGCGGCATTACACGGCACTATGACCAACTAATAATTTGTTAATTTGGTATTAGTGTGTGGCAAGTTTATTTTGGATATATCAGTCGCAAGTACAGTTTGCAATCTAAGGTACAAAAGTAGTACAAGATAACGTCACATTACTCTTATACTGAAAGTATAAATGTAAATACTTACGAGAGAATTCTGGAGCTAACACGTGGATCTAATAGGGGACGTGCTGAATCTTCGGTGCTACAACTCGATAAAAGAGACTTTATTATCATTGTATGATAACGAGATATATAACAATGCAGTTTGCCCTTATCATAAGTTTTGGTATCAAAATTCTGCATAGAGAGAGTGTGAGGATGTTTTTGTTCACGTATTGGTGCAAAAACTGGACGAATCGCTGTGTTATTCAATAAATTTCTTAGAGTCTCTATATTGTAAAGTAAATTTAAAAGTGATAGGAATGAGAGAAACCTAGTAATGATAACATTATTTATTCACTGCCTATATCGCAATGACATGTAAGGTGCATCATAGAGGGTTTAAATACTACATAGTTAGCTCGTACATCAAAAAATTTTACATAATTAGATCTACACAGTGACCACCGGGTATATCAAGTCTTTATTATCTATTAAATATTTATTTTTTTTATACATTCTCTAAGCTGTCACAAGAATTTTTTATCAAAATATTCTACAGTCAGAGAAAGGAGTTTCTAGTTATACTTCAAGATTGTTTCTATCAATTGATTTCATAAACATGCTTCTTTACCCCAGATCCACTTCACATTCTGTTTCGGATAAAGGTCGACTGGAGCTAAATATTTTGCGAATTTTTTACAGTAATATATCTTGACATGAGCTCGAGATTTTAGGATTCTATGAGGGGTAAGAATATTCACTATAACAATGTTCACAGAGAAATCGTTATATATTATATAGTTATTTTTGATGGAATCAATTTGAACCCTGGCAGGGAAACGGACACAATGAGAATTTTACAAGATGAAAGGTAAATTCGTTCACTCATCGGGTTTGACGATTAAATATAAACACACATCGTGGAAAATACCGAGATAAGCTCCGTTTGGTGATGAAGTAGCATTAGAGTAGAAATCTCGAGAGCTTGAGAGAATTTAGAGACTGAATAATTTTCTCATTATACTCAGAATTATATTACAACCAACTCGGAGTGAAATACTCGCTCTGAAAAGAGCGACGACGTGAGAGTTATCCACGTTCAACACTACAAAAATTTATTAACGTCTTCTAGTGGTATAGAGGTATTTCCAAATCTTCATTTACTTTTTATTCATGACCAATCTCTATGTGAGATTACTTTATAATATAATCAGTAGTAAACTGTACTAATTGATTTCCCCTGAACGATACCCATTCCAACTTTCCATAATGTATTCTGCTGCGTAAATATGATCTATAACGAGATATCACTCACAACACAAAATAAACTAAATACCCTAAGGTTCCCTATGGTAATATATGTATACAAAGGAAATCTATACAGCCAAATTGACATAAAAATGATGAACTTAATTAATCAAATACAAAAAATAACTAATAACAATAATACAATATATAATTAATATATATCAAATAATTATAAAAATTGTAATTAATAATAAACTAATTTTTCAATATAATATTATGTTTTTACAGTATTTATATAAAATTAAAAAGATAATTAATAAACTTATAAATCATATTATTAAAACAAGATTGTGTACTGATCCTATAAAATTTATTAGATTCGTATAATATATATTATATATATAATAATAAATTAATTATTATTTCAAACTATATATCGAGATATATCCAGATAATAATATACATTTGAATTATCAAATGATATTAAATAATGCATTTATTAATCGTTACGTGACATCTATATAACAAATAGAATATAATGAGTCATATAACTATACAGTGAATATTAGAAGATAAGATATCCTGAAAGGTAATGATAACAATACTACTTCGGTCCATATTTTAATTATATCTTAATATATAATGAAAGAAGAGAGATTATCGTAACACTATCATTATTAAATAGAAATTATATATAAGAAATACATTTATACAATGATAGATTACATCAGAAATATAATCAACATAATCACAGATATAATTTAATTCTTGAGAGATTATGAAGCATAATATAATTTAATAATCCTGATACAACCAAGTATAATATAATAAGCTGCAACAGCTACATAATTAAGTAACAAGGCAATTTATACTCAAGTGAAGAGATATTAATCACATAAAGTTTGCGTGATTAATTAACATACATGAACAATGCCCACTTACATCACATCGTAGATCAGAATTATTTCTTGTGTATACGGATTCTCGAGATCGAAACAAGGAAACAATACGTGTAGCACTAATCTCTCGTGTCTTGTCTTATACATGGTATCGCGCTAATAGTTCTAGGTACGCGATTAATTGTGCGAGCTCGAAATTTGCACACTCATCAGTGTTTTGTTCTGACAGATTTTTTCTTCCGTCTACGCTAGAAGAATGTTCTGAGATCGAATATTAGATGCTTTTTAGCTAAATGCTTGTTTTTGCAAGCTCTATTTCTAGCCATAATCGATTTCGTGTTGGTAGATATCTAACTAAAATGTACGGTGTACATAGTCGACTAGAGCGAGTATCACTGAGTATAGTAATACAAATGTGTAATCATCACATTCAGTGACAAGTACAATGACGACATTATACTAGATATTAGTAGTTATCATTACTGTCACATATAATAATATAGTACTTATGTTGTTACTCGCGGTAATACAGTTGATTAATACATGTGAAAAAATCAGAACATCGGGTTTCTTTTATATAAGATTTCAACCCCGGACCCTGGGATCTTGATTTTACTGGGATTACTATTATGCTATTATCTACTTTTATTAATATCTTTATTGTTATCATTGGTTAATACTTTTAAGTATATATATATATATATATATATATTATAAATCAGTATATATAAGTTCACGACATATTTTATTGATTTATTACACTGAACTGATATTTTGAGATATCAGGATCACAATTTATGAGAAAAGATAATCATAATACATGAGGAATTTGTAATAATAAGTCACACAGTGAGGAGACGAATCTTCGGAAACTCATCCACTTTAATATGTATATGTATTAGCTCATTGTTTACCAGCTCCACAACGATTAATGATACAGTTTAATAATATAACAAGCATATATGAGAAATAATTAATATAAAATTTAATGATAGATACATAAACACACAAGCTAACAGGTAATAGCTAATAACTGTTATTACACATTCATTACTTTTTATAGGCCTTACGCACTTCCAGTAATCGTTTTTTTGTTGGTATTTCATGTTATGCTATAGCTATCACTCATGGGTAAACTATAAACGCTAATTGGACCTTAAGAACATATAATAATTAGAGCATAAATACTACATAAGATAAAAACTAAGTTTTTCATATATATAATAAAAGTTTCGATTTTACTACATCTACGGTAAATAATATATATAACCCTATATAATTCTAAATTACTGAACCTATATATACCCCGATCTACCTTACATTATTCACTGAGAACTACATTACTACAATTATAGCGACCATCTCAAATATACTCCTAGAGTCACTTCACCATAGCCATACTTTATCTAATTAGGGATGCCTTTAATATTTATATATCAAAAGTATATCATCTCCCAAGGCGCTCACCGGTATACTATTAAAATTAAATTATCACATCATTTTATGATACATAACGAACATTATATTATATTATAATTATCTAAAATATCTTTCACTTCCATAGTTTATTTTTCATCTTAAATTCAAAATATCACCGTAATGGATATTATAGTTTATACTGATATATTTAAAACTCATAGTAAATCAGTATATATATTACAGTAAATCTAATACCCCTACATTACCCTACATAGTATCCCTACCTACATTCCTACATCAGCCAGTGATCTTAATTGAACTATTGATTAATATATCAATGACATAATATTTATATTGATATTACAACATTTATTATTAGGTGATACAAACTAATAATAATAAAATAAGTATTCTTTAATTAACTAACCTATGAATATGTCTAAACCGATAAAGATTTAGAGCATCAGTTCTAATCACTTTAGTAACGGCTCCTTTTACGCCCAATCATACACATAGAATGTTTGTGTTTACAAATGACATAATCACTAAACATATACCTTAAGGTTGATATCAGCTAAATCTAAACTAGAAAATTCAAACTTAACTGATACAAAAGTAAAAAGCTAAGCTACAGTATTACAATTTAGTATAACAATAATAATCTGATATGTTAACACTTTAAAATATACGAGCATATTAGCAACAGTATTAGCGTTAATTATTCTATATATAATATACTATTCTCACTATTAATACATAGTGACCATATTTATTAAAATATACCGTACTAATCTTGTAATACATGAATTAGACACTATCATATCATATCAAGTAGAGTATCACTCTTATCATTTCGAGAGTAAGTAAATAAACAATTCAATATTATGTGATAATAGATACTATACATGAATTAATAACGTATACATTAGCAAAAGTTTACTCACGATAATAAACATAGTATTTTTCATTAAACAAAAGATTATATCTTAATAAGCAACTAACATTATATATTTCACAAGATAGAAATACCTAAGGGGAATGTCTGACCTATTGTAAGGAGATGTGAATCCTGCGAGGGGATCACGACCCGTGAAGGTGATGTAAGCTGAGTGAGCTTTACCCTCATATAATGATAAGGAAGTGAGTGATCAAATGAGTGACCTATCAGACTCTTCTAGGTGCTGAGGCAGCAAAGCCGCTACACCCCTTATCGGGGTGATACCCCTCAGCATGAGATTCTAACAATCTTTCAACGGGAGCGCATACCCCTATATATCATGGGATTTCTTCTTGGAAGGTAATAGGTATATGCTTTATAGATACTTCATTAGTAGTTAATGTGAGATAACTGTTTATATTCTCAGTAGACCTTTGACTAATGTCTACGTTTATTCTCACATTGGTACAAATGTATGTTAATTACTTACGTGAGAAATGAGTGACGCTCTGATTATAACGATAGTCGTATCATATATATCAATTAGTTAAAGATGGGGGTTATTTTGATATGATTATGGAATTCACATCATTTGTTATAAGTAGATTATTTATTTAAGATAATCCGGCTTTACTGTATTGACTTAATGTCACGATAAAATTGAGTAACATATCTAGTAAGTTAATTGTAATTGCTATATGATACTTTTACTTATGAGATATCCGTTAGAGGATAATTATTATAGGATGATTAAGCTAGATTATTCATACTGAATATGAGTATGGTTTAAGGTTTGGTACCTAACATTGTACACTATTTATTAATCGCAGTATGAATTGCTAGAATTTAACTGATGGCTAACTTATTACTCGGTAAGCTCAAATAGTGATTATAGGTAGATATATAAAGTATATAACTTTATTTTTATATGTTATATTAGTTTATGTCACCATATAATTGAATAATCAATATCGATAATATTGACTATGAATCAATAGTTCAATAGATACTGGTGCGGAATGTGGAATGGGTATATGATATAGGATGCTCACAGGGAATGGGTTGAGGTTCGAATTATATAATTAGTATTTTACTGATTATTAACTGTGATTATTAAATTCAGTAAAAACTATATAATTGACTTACTGTTAATATTTTATTCATAGTAACGTATTTTTATGCTATGTATCCAGAGATAAAATTGTTACAGTTATTATGGTATACTAAATAAAGAATGAATATATGTTTATGCTATGAGAGCGCCTTTGTAGGAGCTTTTAGTGTAATAAGATATAAATATAGGTAATCCCTGATTTATTAGACTAATAGTATATGTACAATGGTGAGTACTACTCTATAGATATTTACAGTGATATTTAGCGTATGTTATTGTAAAAGGGATTCAGTGATGAGATATGAGTTGAGTTTATAAGATATATAGTGTTAGTTTTATACTACGTAGATGAGTAATAGTGAACTATTGTTAATTTAGATAATACTAGTTATATTACGTTATATAGTATTTATTATTATGTCACTATGTTTATCTTAGGTTAATAATTTAGACGTATTTAATATAGTTTATTACTCCACAATGTGATAGCGTTGAAATGAACCATGAATATATCAAACAAAAACGATAACGGAGCGAAAGGCCTAAAAGTGAATGTAAAACAGGTTTAGCCTTCCTTTGAAGGCACAGGTATGAAATCTTAATATTTTATAATATCTTTTCTTCATTGAT
>JABUQX010092674.1:45000-47500 GCA_015478945.1 Trachelipus rathkii
GTTAGTGCAGCTTGTAGAAAAGGGTTTAACTTAACATATATTCCAAAGGATGTTAGAATCTTTAGAGAGATAATATATATAGTCTATACTATCACTCACTCAACTATTGATCCTATATGAGTTATTGCTTGAGATCAGTATTAGATATAAGTATTAATATATTAAATATACTAATATATAAAGTAATATTTTTTAATAGTATTATTTTAATGACTTTTAATGATATTTATATAATATATAAATGTCTTTTTACAAATGAAAGAATATTATAATATTATATTATTTATAATATATTTTAAAATTTGTGTTCAATAAGGCCATTTTGCATTTTCGTACTAATTATGAGCTAATATATTAATGAATGAACTGTTTTATTCGTTCTACCTGGTTGTTGTGTAGTTAATAGTCTGTTATGCTCATAGTTTATAGCTTATAACATGAGAGTTAAAAACTTTATACTTGTACCGTACCTTACCTATATTAGGTATTATGATGGTTATGTAAGGTTATGTAGTTAATGCTAATTTATTTTTTAATATTATATGTTTAATATGTAAAATTAACATTGTCATAATAGTGGTAAGTGAGATATGTTTATACAAGTATGAAATATAGTTTAGCGTTATTGTATTACCTATTATCTGTTAGTTACGTTATAGATTTAAACTTAGCACAGAACGATCTTCAAGACAATGCTAAGTTAATATTATATACTTTATTGTATATGAATGTATACCTATTTTATTTCATGCTTAATATGTGTATTAAAGGTATTGTTTATGTTAAGTATTTATATATATTCTTAGTTATTTCATGAGTTAAATCATTAGTTTATATACTTATATTAATATAGGAAAACTATTATATGAGTTATCAGTATTAGTGACATATACTTATTATCTGCACGTAGTCTATATGTATATAATAATTACGAACTAATATATATAGTTTAATTAAGTAAATTTTAGTTAAATATATATACTACTAATGCTTTAGAATAGTAAAATATATATTTAACTATTGTATATTATGTTATGAGTATAATCCTTGATCACAAAGTGTGAATAATAGAAGTATATTATTATGAGGTTTAGAGCTATTTAGTTATAACTTCACAATGAGGTAGTAGTAGGGTATTATATATAAGATGAGGAGTGAGAGTAGTGAGTGGGGTAGGGGAAGAGGAGGGTGTGTTAAACTTCGACAAGACATCTTCAGACAATCTTACATTATATACTATGTATAAGTATTGTGGTAAATCTTTATGTTTAAGTGAGAATCATTAGCTATTCCTATTAGTTTATGTGGTTAAGTTTGATATAAGTAAATGAAATCTTCACATTATTTTCTCATTAGTTCAGATGATACTAAGTAAGCTTATTAATGGAATATATATATATATATACCTTATATAGTTTACGTACTATCAACAATATATATGTAGTTAGTAATTGTATATGGTATAAAGAAAATTTAGTATATAATATATAATAATATCGCGACCTATTACGCTTACTTATGTTATAGTCTCGTGAGGTCTAGTTTATATAGTGAGTACATATAATATAAGAAGCTACGTATACGTAGAGAGTGAGTGATATGAGCGTAGTGAGAGTGTTACAGGCTCATATTATATATTAGTATCTTCGAGACCATTATTTGCTCTTGCGACTATAGCACTGAGAGGTATTGTAGTGGTATACGATTAGACTATATACGGATCTAAGTGTCTAGGATATATATATTATCAAACTTATAATATATATAATATTATAGGTAGGCGTATATATATTTATGTAGTTAAATATTAGCCATATTACAGTCATACTAATAATAGTATTATATGATATAATAATATTATATATATATTTATAGTACATTATATTTAATATTCATAGTATATATATATATACGTATAATTATATATTGAGATATATATTAGTGTGTAAAGAGACTTTAAACTTCGGACAAAGACAATCTTCAGCTGTAATCTACATATTCAATATATCATAGTAATATATATATATATTATATAGATAATATATATTATTATATATTAGTATATATATTAGTAATATGTATATATATACTATGTATAGATATATGTATATTATAAAATATTAAATATATATATATTATATTATATTAGTAATTATATGATATAGTTAAAAAAAATAATACTATATATATTATAAGGTTTTAAAAAGTGATATACTATATTAACTATATAATCATATATATAGGGGATATATATAGTATTATGTAATAAATATATATATAATACTGAACAATAACTTATTTATTTAATATTTATATGATATATATATATGTTAAATAATATATATATATAGAAAATTATATCATGTATAATATTAATATACTAATTCCGACATAGCTCTAAACATACTATACGATATATATAACTATATTAGTTTATTATATATATATATAGATAATTAATATTATATATATATATTATATATATATATTATATATATTA
>JABUQX010092674.1:50000-65004 GCA_015478945.1 Trachelipus rathkii
ATATATTTATCCGTTATATATAACTATTATATTATATATATATGTAATATAAATATATCTTTATATATAAAATCTTTGTAAACATAAGAAAATTATTTAATAAATATAAAAATAAGTTAAAAATTAAATATAATATTTTTATATTATAAAAAAAATATTTTGTGTAATATAAGGTTTACAAATTATCTTCCAGATATGTCTATCTTGGTATAACTATATATAGTATATATATATATATATAATAGATCTATATTACTACTGATGTACTATTAATATATATATATATAGTATATTATTATATATATATATAAGGTATATAATATATATATAGTACAGTATACATTAGAATTAATCCAGACGATAGTAATAATATTTTGATTATATATGTATAATTATATTCAATATATATATATGTATATAGTATATATATATATATATATATAATTATATAGATATATATATATATATATATTATATATTTTATAGGTATATATATATAATATTATATTATAGTATATATATATAGTTATATATATATATCCTCGTGGCGCAGGAGGTTGGTTAGTATAGTATGTATAATATACTATATATATATATTTATATAATAATATACAGGGTTTTACGAAATATTGGGACAAATTTGGAGGATATTAATCTTTGTACAACGATTTACAAGTGTTTTTCTTAAAATAAGTGTGACCTGTAAACTGTTCTTCATATTAGTAGGTAGAAATTTAGTTAGAAAAGGGTTGCAAGGGTATGATGTGAATATTGGTGTTTACGTTCCGTAGATGTGAAGAGTTGGCTACGGAAACTCTGCAACGTAAAGTTGTAACCTATAGAACAGGGTATTGCTGTCTCTAATATTGGACAACTGCTATATCGTTGCTGAAAAAGAACCCCTTATTCACTAGAGTAGGATGTAATAATACTAGGAATAATTTTGATAATATCTCGAGCGCAAGAGATTTAATCGAGAACCGGATACAAGCAATACACAAATTAAAAATAACAAATAATACATTGCGAATCATATAACTAATAAGCCTACCTAAATTGATAATAACAATATTTAATGATAATAGTAATAATGAGAATAATAACGGAACTAATAATAACAAAGAAGTATAAAAGAAAATAGTAATTAATAGTAATAATAATAATAATAATAATATAATAATAATAATAATTAATAAAATAATTAATAATAATAATAATAATAATATATAATAATTAATGAATAATAATAATAATAATAATAATAAAAAATAAAAATAATATAAATATAATAATAATAATATATAATAATGAATAATAATAATAATAATGTAATGAATATATAATTAATATAATAATATAATAATAATAATTAATAAGTCATTCACACATACATGATAGATAATAATAATATGAATAATAATAATAATATATAAGTAAATGAATTAATAATATATAATAATAATAATAATCGAATAATAATAATAAGAAGAAAGAAGAGAAGAAGAAGAGAAAGATAATATAATATTAATAATAATTCATAATAATAATGATAAAGATAATAATAATAATAATAATAATAGTAATAATAATAATGAATAATCAATAATAATGAATAATAATAATAATAATATAATAATAATATAATAATGAATAATAAATAATAATGAATAATAATGCAATAGATATATGTGTGCCGATTGATGCTTTTGATCGGTATTATCGTTATTTGGTCTGTATTTTCCTTCTCGTATCATATACCGGTGTGCTTGGATTAATTCAAGGGACCGGGTAGCGGTTGTAGGTGATTGCGGGACAGCCGTCGTCGGTTCTCAAGTAGGAATCACTCGGCAAAAGTGGCTCATGTTCTGAGATGATAATCTATTATGTCTTCGAAATAAGAAACCAATATATATCAATTATAACAATATATAAAAATAATAATAATAATAATAATAATAATAATGAATAATAAAAATAATAAGTAATAATAAATTGATAATATAAATATAGATAATTAAGTAATCGAACTCAATAATAATAATAATAAATAATAATAATCAATAATGAAATAATAATAATAATAATAGATATAATTAAAGATGATAATAATTATAAATAATAATACATAATAATACATAAATATGTAATAATAATCATAATAATTGAAAGAAAAGATAATAAAATAATATAATAATAATCAATAAATCATAATATATAATAATAATAAGAATAATTAATAATAATGATTAAAATAATGAATAATAATAATTTTAATAATATTAATATAATATCAAAAAATAGCAATTGAAGTAAAGAATAATAATAATCAGTAATATGATAAAAAAAAACAATAAATCAAAAAAATGAGTACTACTACTATTACTACTACACTACTACTTAGTATACTACTACTCGACTAGTCACTACTACCTAATAAATAATCTTGAATAATAATAATAAATAAAATACTAAGTAATAATATATATTATGAATATAAAATAGAACAATAATACACAATTATTGATGTAATAAATAATAATAATAATAATAATAATAAATAAATAATAATAAAAATAAATAATGTTTAAATTAGCAATTATATTAATTAATTGAAAATAACTATAAATAATAATATAAAGTAATAAATAATTTCGGACGGTGATAAATAATATATTAAGTAACCACAATCTAGCGGAAAGATAAAACAACCAATATTTCAACATCATACATCATCTTTGCAGCTTCTACTTGCATTTACCTTACTAAAATGGGGAACTTTACAGGCTAACGTTTATTTAAGAACACGAACACTAGTCAATGTACAGATAAATGATAATATCCCTCGTATTCAATTTGTCCTCTAGTTTCGTATAAACATGCCGCTGTATCATTATATAAGTATATTATACTCAGGTATATTATACTACATATATTATTCACAGTATATATCTATTAAATGATTGATATATGTTATATATATAATATAGTATAAGTATATATATATATTAGTATAGTACGTAGGTATAATTTTACTATATATATATACTTTATAGAAATAGTATTATACTTGTTATATATTAATATTATATATAAAGTATAGTATATATATTTATATATATTATAATAATTTATATAATATATTATTATTATATATTATTATTAATATATATATATGCTATACTATAGTATATATATATATATACTATATAATTATAATATACATTAATATATAAATCTCGCTCTCTCTCGCTATATATATATTTATATTATTATTATAGTCTTTATATATGATATTATATTATATATATAGTAGGATATTTATATTATTATAGTTGATAATAGCTATATTCATATATATATGTATAAATACCCTACCTGTGTACAATTATATTGTTAAAATAGGTTTTATGTGCAAAAATCCATGTGCGAAATTATTAGCGCACAATTTTAAGGTATTTGTTGAAGAAAGACTAGATTCAATGATATCGAGAAGCGAGAGAGCGAGCGTGAAATAACATTGACGCAATGGGATATAGGGAGTTCAAATTTTTAGCGCACATGTCCACATAAAAAGCTTCTTTTTGATACGCTGTAAATCTGAATGTATAAAATAAGCTAATTGGAAATTTACAAACACTTTATTTTCTAATGAAATAAGTAATAATTGTGTACAAAACTATCTTAATTTGAACAGATATTCCCTTATATCTAAAGTGTATTAAAAAATACTAATTTAGCTATTTGTAGGTGTTTGCGGCGCACAACCACTAGCACTATGGAGGAAACGCAACTCTGAATATATCTTATTAATATAATATCTAATTATGTATGGTAATGAGAAGAGTATATGTATAATTATAATATAGTATATATAATATATTATATAATTATATGTATATATATATATAAGATATATATATATATATAATATTAGTAATATTGGCTTATATATATAATATGAAATTATATATAATATATAATTATATAGTTATCTATATATATATAGATATGATATATATATATATATAGCCTGTATATATTATATATATATATATATATATATATATATATATATATAGCTATATATATATAGTATATATAGTATATAGATAGTATATATAATATATATAGACTTTTATATAATATCATAATATATAATATATATTGGTATAAGATATAGAATATAGAATATATAATTATATATATATAGTATATAATATATATAATATAGTATATTATAGTAATTATATATATATATATGTCTTAGTCAGTAATATTATATATGTATAATACTTATAATAAATATTTAATAATATATATAATATATAGCTATATATATTAGATAGTTGTAAGATTTTAAACTTTTGACAAGACAATATTCGAGGTTACGAGGAATAAGAAAACTTTTTTTTTAGCAATGAGCTTATTAAAGATTAGATTCTTTAGTTTCACACAGATCGGTAGGCAGTGATTAACTTTGTTTAATGGCACATATAAATCTTGGAATAGCGGTGAACACGTGACTATAGTTGGAAAAAGTGGCATGGTGACTTCGGAGTAAGCCTGATAGACTCCGCAGTGTTTCACAAAATTTAGTCCTCATTGATATATCCTGCTGAGAGAAAAAGAATGGGTACGGGAAAAGATTAGCTTATGGGGCTTTCAAAAATAGGAACAGTATCTCAGAGACTTTCGTGAATATCTGCCGTCGAATCGGCAACTTTCCGAGTTCCGCACTAGGAACCGCTGAGTAAAGCACTAGCGACAGTAACTACCTACCTTGAAGAGGGGCCCTAAACTAGGTAACTTTCCGTGATGAAATGAAGCGAGGCTTCGTCGTTCGGCCACTTTCGAATAGCTCTTGGGGAAACGTCACTTACCGTTTCAGATAAATCAGATATGTCGGACACCGTCCGATGTAATACTCGGCCGCGAATCGGCGCACTTTTCGAAGTTTCGACTAAGGGAGTGAGGCTGAAACCTCAGGCAGAGACATTCTTTTAAGAACGGTCTAACTTCCGTCCTGCTATGAGGCAAAATTCGGCCACTTCGGGTAGCTCTTGGGAACCCGAAGGTTTTGCGAAACGGTCACTACATTTCCAGAGAACAGTGCTTCGGCCACTTCCGCATAGCACTGCCGCCAACTAAGTGAATCCTAGTTAGTTAAAAGAGGATCGGCTGAGAAAATATTGCTTCTCTAAAGTAGTTTAACAACAGTTGCCGTTTTGAGAATGCCTAGAGAACTCTCCTGTAGCTTTCTCCAATCCTCAAATCTCGTGCCTCGCATATTCCTTGAAGAAGTTGGAATCATTAATTTATTAACTATAAAGAATTAATTCTAAAATAATATTTATATAATTAAAAGAAATAAATTTTAATGAAATAAGCATAAATTATTCGTACTTCTTAAGAAATAAAGGGTAACTAATTTATTTCAATATATCATATAATTTCATTTATTTACAAACTATACAAACGATTTATAAAATCTAATTAATGCTCTTATCATGGTATTATTCTTATTGGATGATGAAAAAGAATAATTACTACTATCATTAACTTAAAATTAATTATTTAAAATATAAAGTTCCTCAAATATCTTTATGAAAAGAAAATTAAAACGAAACTTGAGTAACGGCACGTATTCAAATTCCTTTAAAACGTAAAGAAAAGCTTAAAAGTTTCACAATCTAAATATAAGCTTAATAATAATTAATTAACTTTCAAAACACCTATAGAATACTTAAATATTAATTTATTAATATAATAAATATATTTAATAATTCAATTCAAAACGTTTTATTAAAATGATTTTAAATTATTAAATAAAATAAATATAACAAGATACGCGTATTTTTGAGCAATCCAAATCAAATCGATCAACAATCATATTAAAAAAAACAATTGCGGAGCTCAAAAATTTAAGAAAATATCTTTCCATTATTACTATTGGTCTCATACATTTATTTGAATAACATTAAATCAAAATAAATACTCTCGACATTCCCCAAGAAATTATAATATAATGGTTTCCTTGGTAAAATAAATGGCTTACAAACTATTTAACTAAATATGGACATTTAATTTATTCCTTAAAGTATTTTGATTTTAAATGATAATTTCATGTTTAACTATAATTACCCATCTATCTTTGGTGTTAAACATACATATTCTTTTAACTATACAGAAAGACTTTTATCCATATTTGATGAAGAACGAATCTTAAGGAAGACATATCCATAATGCGAAAATGTTCGAAGTTGAAGTGGGGTAACTCAAATAGTTTTATCGTAACAGAGAATATTCAAATGACTTCGTCAAATGACTTCGTTATTTGGGTGAACTTAAAATAACACATAACGTATTTCTAAATGAAGGACAAGATAGAAAAGCGTCAGTATTGATAATAATATTAGTTATCCTAAAGGCCTTAAGATTAAAGGTACTTTAATAATTATGTTCCTTTTATAAATGAAGATTGGATAGAAAAAAATCAATCTTACCTCTACCCCTGTTTAGTAATTCACTTCCTTTGGAAAAGAAGAGTATTGATTAAGCGTTAGCTCTAAATTTGATGATTCAAAATTAAACTATGTAGTTATTCACTGGGATTCCAAAATGCAATATTTGCGAATAAATTGATATAATAGTTATCCTAAAGGCCTTAATTTAAGGGTAACTTTAATTATCTGTTCTTTTATAAATGAAGTTGAAAGGAAAAATCAAATCTTACGCTACCCCTCTTTAAGATTTCAACTTCTTTAGGAAAAAAAAGAGATTAATCCACACTTACTCTAAACTAATTCTGGAATGAGCTGTATATGTTAAATCTACTTTAATTATATACATTTCGATAATATAAGAGCTTTGGCAATGAAATATTTATCGAAACTTAAACCTATATTTACATATTTACAACGAAACTTTAATCAGGAACGGGAGACTAAATAGAATGGCAAGAAAATTACGTTAAAAAAAATAACTTATTCTGATATCTTTAGCATAAGGTCTTAAACTTCCCAACATTCCTTTCGGATTTCATCAAAATATTTCTCTTTCTATTCATTACTTAAATTACTCTGTTCTTTTCAATGTTTAAATTTCTCTGTTCTTTTAAGGTTCTCAAAATTAATACCATGGATTTCTTTTCATAAAAACTATTCACTTAAAACCTTTAATTAGCTCAATCATTATTTAACAGCATAAAATAATTACAACGAAAAAATCACTTGCCTTGAAGTAGAATGCGTGAGTTAAGCACTTCACTCCCATTCTAGTTCTATTTCAGCGGATTTGCAATAGCGTTTCCTAGAAAATCTAACTATTTTGAACTCAACCGGCAAAAAAGTTTGACAAAACCATGTCAACCGCAAGGCAAAGCCAAAGATGGCAGCTCATTATGGATCCTCCTATAACTAAATCAATTAACAACTTCAAATCAAAATCATCATTACAAAATTCATTTTCAAAACATTAATAACTTCATTAAATCAATAATCACAAAAAACTTTAATAACTTTAAAATCTACTCAGTAAACCTTAAAATCTTTAACGAAATATTCTCAAAATATTCTCATCATCATCAACTTCAAATCTGACCACAAATTTATATCTCTTAATTCCAATTAAAAAATAATCACAAATTTTCCTGCAATCAATTACTTCTAGTTGATTTCTATCATTTTTTCACATATGCTTTCTTTAACCTTTCTTTATTCAAGCAATAAGTTAATTACTTAATTCACAAAATCATAAAGGTTTACCGTCATAAATAATTAAACAGGGGCATTAATTATAAGCTAATAAACAGTTTTCAACAACTAATCTTCTTTAATAAACTACACAATAGTTTGCATACTTCTTAAATTCTCGGAAGGTATTACATTACAAATACTTTAATCATTTCATAAAAATTACTTTATATTACTACATTAACTTCTTAGGGGAATGAACAATACAAATACTGAGAAACGTATTGTCCTCTAAAGTAGTTTAACATCAGTTGCCTTTTTGAGAATGCCTAGAGAACTCTCCAGTAGCTTTCTCCAATCCTCAAATCTCGTGCCTCGGATATTCCTTGAAGAAGTTCGAATCATTAATTTATTAACTATAAAGAATTGATTCTAAAATAATATTTATATAATTGAAAGAAATATATTTTAATGAAATAAGTCTAAGTTACTCGTATTTCTTAAGAAATAAAGTGTAACTAATTTATTTCTAATATATCATATAATTACATTTATTTACAAACTATACAAACGATTTATAAAATCTAATTAATGCTCTTATCATGATATTATTCTTATTGGATGATGAAAAAGAATAATTACTACTATTATTTTTTTTTTTTTATTTTTTTTTTTTTTTTTATTTTTTTTTTTTTTTTTTTTTTATTTTAATTGTTTTTTTTTTTTTTTTTTTTTTTTTTTTTTTTTTTTTTTTTGTTTTTTTTTTTGTTTTTTTTTTTTTTTTTATTTTTTTTTTTTTTTTTTTTATTAATATATATATATTATTTTCATATATAAAGTTCCTCAAATATCTTTTATGAAAAGAAAATTAAAACGAAAATTGAGTAACGGCATGTATTCCAATTTCTTTAAAACGTAAAGAAAAGCTTAAAAGTATTACAATCTAAATATAGGCTTAATAATAATTATTAATTTACTTTCAAACACTTATAAATACTTAAATATCAATATTATTAAATATATAAATATATTTAATAATCAATTAAACGTTTTATCAAATGATTCTTAAAATTATTAAATGAAAATAAAATATACAAATACTTCATTTTTGAGAAAAGCAAATGCGTCGATCCAAATCATATCATTGCGGAGCTCAAAAAGATTTAAAAATATTCTTTCCTATTATTCTGTTTGTCTATACACTTTATTTGATAAATAAAGTCTAAAATTAAAGGCATTGCAATTTGAATTATAAGACAATAAAATAATGGTTTCCTTGAAATAAGAAAGAAATAAAACGATTTTACTAAAATATGCATTGTAGTTAAAACACGTCCGCAATAAGAATACATTTAGTCGTTAAACAACTAATAAAACCTCACTAGTCTTGTTAAACTTATTCTTTATTTAACTGTAGACAAAAAGCATTTTTATCCATGTTTGATGAAGGAGAATCTTAAGAAAAACATTCCAAAAGATTTCAGTTGATGGGTAAACTCAAATGTCTTTATCTGTAACATTAGAATCCACTTCAAATGACTTCGTATATTTGGGGTTAACTTAAATAATATCAGTATTCTAAATATAATGACATGATTGAAATGTCAATAATTGATAAATATAATGTTATCTATAAGGCCTTAAGATTAAGGGTAACTTTAATATTCTCCTCTTGTATCAAAGACATATGGAAGAAAAAATAAAAATATTACAAATAATAATAATATATTAAGTTATTATTATATATATATATATGAATGATAATATATCTGTATATATCATATTATAGTTTAGTATATATATCGTACTATCAGTATATATACTATATAATATACTTATATTATAATATATAGTATATATAGATACTAAGTTATATAAAATGATTTGGGTATTATATAGTATATATATATATATTATTAGTATAATAATATAGGTATAATATTATATATATATCATATATGAGATATTACATATTTATATATATATAGATATATATATTATATATAATATAATAAGTATATATATATATATATATATATATTATATATTAATATAATGATATATATAAGAGTATATCTTCGTATCTATTATACTATATAATATAATATATATATATATATAATATATATGATATATTTATATTTCTTATATTATATATTATATATAGTATATTATTGATTTGACCGTCGTCGGAGTTGGAAGCATTGAAAGTCTGGGAAGAAGTAAGAAATGAGAAGAACAAGAGAAGGGTTGGAAAGAGACTAGAAGAAGTATGAAAAACTCTAGAGAGTTACTGATGTAATTAATGAAGCAATTTTATTGTTTTAGAACGTGAAGAAATTTTACCCAAACTGAATAAGAATAGTTTTTAAAAATTTATTTTATCAAATATGTCGAAATTAAAATCAAAATATAAACTAAATACAGGCCATTAAATATTCATCGGAATAAAATAGAGGAGCTACAAAATTTTCTATTCGCAAGTCTATTATATGCATTTCACTAAAATTATTTCCTGTGAGGAAAAATTTGGAATGTATTCTTTTAACCTTATAATTTTGGATTACAAATAATTATATCTACTTCTGAGTGATATTTGGTCGATAATGGATAAAGTTATGTTTCAGCGAAGTCCAATGAAGAGGAAACAATATTTTCAATTGCAGAAAAAATTCGAAAATTAGTAAGAATCATAAATAATGGCAAGTCCAAAGATGCTTTCCAAACCACAAAAGATCTCTGCGCAATGGTTTATAGGGCCCAGGGCTAGCACCCGGTCCTTTCCATTTTTGCTTGCATTACTCTCTTGGGCCACGCGTTGGTAGTCTATATGCGCCAAGAGTGGCAAACATCCTCTCGAGAGCTCTTGTGAAGGGATGTTTTAGGCCTAATGGGAAAAGATGCTAGTTCTACTGAAAAGGCGAAAACCCTACCTGAGAGTGTTTAACTCAAGGACTGGCATCCAAACCGTTGTGCCGAGAAATGGCTTTCTGGAATGTTCTAGGGTTGTGAGTTTCGGGCCAGAAGGAAAAGACGCTGGACCTACTGACAGGGCGAAAGCTCTTCCTGGGAGTTGTTAGAGAATTATATATCATAAAATAGGTTTTAATACTCATGATATATATATATATATATATTACATATATAATAGATATAGTATATAATATAATATAATATATAGTATTATGTTATATATATTATATATATAAATGTATATAAATATAGATACATATATAGTATTATAATATAATATATAATATATTATATATTATACATATAGTAGAGTTACTACTTAATTATTATAACGTATATATATATATTATATATATTATTGATATTATTATTGTCTTTTGTATTATATGATATATACATATATATTAATAGTATAATTATTATTAATAAGTTATATAATATAGTATATATAATATATATATATATATATATGTGTATTATAGTATTTAAATATATATCATAGTTATATATTATTATTATATATAGCTAATAGTATATTATATAAGCTATTCATAGTATACACTATAATATCTATATTAAGATATATATATAATATATAGTATATATATTTATATGAGTCTATATAATATATATATATGAGTATAGTATAGATCAAGACCTCATGGGTTATACAGGAACTAAAAATAAATCTAGTCTGAAAAGTTTGCAACCCTGATTTATTGATTTAAAAAGAATATATTTTAGATTTACGATAGAAAAATTAAAAAGAAAAAAAATTTGTTGGTTTAGAGCTTCACTTTCATTATATATATGTATATAATATATATGTTTTTATATTACTATATATATATATACTAATATGTATATTTTATATATATATATATATAAGGTAATATTTATTTTATATATAGATATATTAGTAGGTAATAATATATATATATAGAATATATATGATATATTATATATATATAGTATATATAGTATGTTTCTATACTATTATATAGTACTATAGTATATATATATATATAATATATCTATATATATATATATATAATAATAGATATATATATGTATATATCGTAATATGTGATATTATTATATAGCTATTATATATGATAATAGTATTATTATTTATAATATGTAATAGATATATATAATAATATTATAATATAATATATTTATTATATATAGTATATATATATAGGGTATAGGTAATATATATATGTGGATATAATATTATATACTATATTATATTGTACATTACTCAAATGGGTCCTAAAGTGGGTTTGAACCCTTACTTGAGATGGTCTTACCCAAGTGTTACCTCGAGACCTCACGATTGGGCTAAAAGAACCCATCTTTTACCTCCGAAAGCTTAAGATTCCCAAGAGGAGCGAAGGCGTGTCTGGAGCACGCTACCTCCGAGCGGTCTCACCCGCCAACATACTCGGGTCTAAGGGCACCCACTTGGTAATTTTAACAGGACATTATTAGATATTCAAAGTCTTGTTTGGTGCATATAAAACGCAACAATTGATTTTGTATAACGTTTCCAATGGTCCTAAGTGTGGTTTGACCCTTACCCTTAGATGGTACTCCAGAGTGGTACCTCGAGACCACGATTGGCTAAAGGAAACCCATCATTTTACATCTGAAAGCTTAGCTTCCCAAGAGGCGCGAAGGCGTGTCTTGGACACCGCTAACTCCGACGGGTCTCGGCCCTGCCAACACTCGGGTCAAGGGCAACCACTGGTAAATTTTTTAACCGTTTTTAATAGATATTCAAAGTTGTTTGTGCAATAAACGCACAATTATTTGTACATTTCAAATGGTCTAAGTGGGTTTGAACCTTACCCTTGGAGAGATGTATACTGCCAGAGTGTTACCTAGTCGAGACTACGGACGATTTGGCTACATAGGAATACCCATCATTTTACCCCTCCGAAGCTGCCGGGGAGACCCGTCGGAGCGATTAGGCTGTCCAAGACACGCTTCGCTCCTCTTGGGAAGCCAAGCTTTCGGAGGTAAAATGATGGGTTTCCTTTTAGCCAATCGCGGTCTCGAGGTAACACTTACTGGAGTACCCAATCTCAAGGGTCAGGGTTCAAACGCCCTTAGGACCATATGAAATACTACAAATAATTCGTTGCGTTTATGCAGCAAAGCACACTTTGAGAATATTAATAGTTCCGGTTTAAAAAATTACCCGCAATAACGCTGGAGCCTGTTGCCGTATGCCATACCCTTTAGACTCGCGAGTGTTGGCGGGAGACCCTCAATCCGTTTGGTTGCTTGGATATAGTATTGTCGGAGGTTAGGTGTGCCAAGACACGCCGTCGTCACTCGTTGGGAAAGCTAAGGCTTTCGGAGGTAAAATGATGGGTTTCCTTTTAGCCAAACGTGGTCTCGAGGTAACAATCTGGAGTACCATCTCAAGGGTAAAGGGTCTTTCAAACCCACTTAGGACCATTTGAAATATACAAATATATTGTTGCGTTGTATTGCACAAACCAACTTTTATATAAATATAAGAATACTATTATGTATATATAGATATATATATATAAAGTATTATATATAATTATTATATCATATATATATGTTTATTATATATATTATTATATATGTTATATTAATATATATATACTAATCTATATATATATCTATATTATATATATATGATAGTATACCTATAAGTATCTTGACTATATATATTATAGTATTCGTATATTAGATATATATATATATATATATTATATATTATATATAGTATAATATATATATAACGTTATATAGAATTATATTATATATATATTATATATGATATATAATATATGTAATTTATTATAGTATAATATATATATATATATTATTATATTATATATAATATATCATATAATATATAATTATTATATATAATAATTATATATATAATATGTAATATATAATATATGTATATAATATGATTATATATATATAATATAATATATATAGGTACTTATTATATGATATATAGTATAGTATTATATATATATTTATATATATTATATATAATATATATTCTAATATATATAATATAATATTATATATATATTTAAGTATAATATAGTAATATATATTATATAATATTATATAATACTATAATTATTTAAAATTAATTTATATATAAATAGATATATATATAATCATATATAAGTATATGTATATATAATATATATACTATATATAATAATTATATTATTATTATATATTCGTATATAGTAGAATAGTATTTTATATGTAATATAGTAATATATAAAGTATAATTATATATATCTACCTATTATATATATAGTCTATAATATTAATATATAATATATATTATGATATATAGGACCTAACGTAAACTCGCCCCTCAAAAATAATTTAGTAGTTCGGCAGGTTGGGTAATAAGTTTTTTATAGCCAAATTAAAATTAAAAATTCGATTCTGCTATACAAAGAACTGTACTTTGTTTTTAATGTTTGTGGAGCTTTAAATAATTGATTTTATTTTCCAATAATCATTTATTTAATTTTTTTTTAGTTTTATATATATATAGTATACTTATTATATATATATATAATATATATATAATATATATATATATATATTATTTTTATATAGTATAATATATATAATATATATATAATATATAATATATATATTATTATAGTATATTAAGTTTATAATATATATATATATTATTATATAATATATATATAATATATAAAGTAGTAGTATATATATACTATAGCTAGACGGTCAGATTTTTTATATAGCTCTACAGTAAAAATCGTAGCTAGAGAAACGGCAGGTCCTACAGTAAACAACAAATTTATAAATCAATCAATTAAAATTCTAAGGAGGGATTAACTTTTTTTTTTTGAAGTAATTTTTTTTTTTTAACTAATAGGAATACCCTAGGTAAACGCAAAGATCGGCGGGTCGGGGTCATCTCGGCCTCTGGTCCGGTGGACGACGGGGGGACTAATCCCCCCCTCTGGGGCATGGTCTCCCGGAACCCCCGCTCTTTGGTCTTTGGGTGGTCGGCGGGCGTTTCACTTACGACATCTCACCGGGGTATGAAATCGTCCCACCTCTGTCCCCGTAAGGCTCGAGCCCCCTAAATTTGTGAAATACATTTTTGTTTTTTTTGGAAAATTTTAAGTTTTTTTTGTAGGGGGCTATCGAGCCGACCGGGGACAGAGGGGGGGATGTTTTCAATTCATGCCCCGGAGGGGATGGTCGGAGGAACCCGCGCGACACCGCAAAGACCAAAGAGGCGGGTTCCGGAGCACCATTCCCGCGAGGGGGGAATT
>JABUQX010092675.1:15000-26744 GCA_015478945.1 Trachelipus rathkii
TACACTTATACACACGTGCGCGTGCGCACACACTACATCACCTTGACAGATACCGATGGTCAATTGAACCCACGGTAATTTTTGTCCTTCCTTTAGGGACTTAACCCTTTTCCTGATGCCTTTACATTGTTTGACCATGATATTTCGCCTTTGACCTTGCCACATACCAGGGGTCCATTTTGACCCACGCTAACTTGAAGGCTTTGATGGTTCCCATTCACCGTAAGAAGTATCTAGTGATGTTCTATTAGTGTCCTATGAGTAATTTCTATTGAGTGCCAGGTGAGTGCCAGTGTTAGTGCAATGAGTGCCAATGGAGTGGCCAAGTGAGTGCCAATGAAGTGCCAAGTGAGTGCCACATAGTGGCCAAAAGTGGAGTGCCACAATAGTGCCCAACCTGAAGTGCCACTTTTTTTTTCAAGCCTTTTCCTAGCCTGCCTGAGCCCTAGAATGCCGCTATCATGGGTGTCTTACCCCTAGTTTAAGGTATGAAGGAATCGATTGGTGTATATTACAAGTCTTGCTAGGGTGCTTCCTACTATGAGTTAGTATTTTTTATAACAGCTTATCAGCCTATATATTATATATTACTTGCCACCACACCCCTACACACATAACACTATAACACTTTACACACATATCACTATGACAGCTTATTAAACATCTAGGCACTTATAAGCACTTACACTTGCCTAGACACTTACATTAAACGTATCGACAGCTTACATTAACCCTATACAATTACGCTGCATGACCCACACACAAGATACACTTACACTCACAGTCGTATATTTTTTGATGCCTCAACTTTGATGCTCAACTTTGATGTCCTCAATTTTGATGCCTCAGCATTTAATGCTGCAACAATTGATGGCCTCAACTTTGAAGGTTTCATTCTTTGTGAACTCATCTTTGATGAGTCCCATCTTTGATACGTCTCAATATTGATGATCATCTTGATGAAATTCATCTTTGATGGCTCATCTCTACGTCACATCAAAGAACATAGCTAATATTAATGCCTTCCCTAGTTCATAAGCTATCCACCAGGGCGCCGCATGCGCCCACCGCGCGAAGGCTTGACAACCCCGCACCCGCAGGTGACGAATGACCGCGCCCCCCGCCCGCCGCGAGCGCCCGCAGGCGCAATATTTTCCGCCGCGTAACCGCCGTCGCGAGCGCCCGCAGGCGCCATATCCCCGCGTACCCGCCGCCGCGTGCGTCCGCAGACGCAATATTCCCGCGCAAACGAAAAATATGATATCAATGTAAACTGTTCAAAGAATTTCAAATATCTATGAGTCATTCTTTTTTTATTTCTACTTAAACATTTTTAATTAAAAACATTTTTTTCGTGAACATAAAACTGTAACTCGTTACAGACCTATTATTTAACACATATATTTATTAACATTATTTTTACTTAATACTTTTTACTTAATACTTTTTAATTTATAAATTTTTTAAAAATTGTATGTAAGAAGAAAAAGCCAAGGTTTAAAATATATAATCATTTTTTTTTTTGGTACAATTGTACGAATTTTTACTAAAAACATTAACATTAACATACCTTAAAGCATAAATCAGTAAATCAATAGAGTGTTACCCTGACCCCAAAGGGGGGATTAGTATGCTTTGTTTTAACACGGTCTGCTTTAACTGCTTAAAAAACTCATTGTTTTTCCTGCTTTAACTCATGTTTTTAACTGCTTTAATAAACTCACTATGTTTTACTGCTTTAAAGAAACTCATATATTTATTAACCATTAAACATACCTTAAAGCAGTAAAATCAGTAAAATCAATAGAGAGGTGTGACCTAACACCAAAGGGGGGATTAGTATGCTTTAGTTTTACTGCTTTACTCGTCTTTTGTAAATACTGTGTTCTTTTTCTTTAACTCATGTTTTTAGCTGGCTAATTGTTTAACTTTCCTGCTTTATACTGTTTTTTAGAACGTTTCTGCTACTGTACTGCTTTGAACTTTCGTATATCACTGGCTTTAAACTACACATACATTACATACCTTAAAGCAGTAATTCAGTAAAATATAGAGGTGTTACCTAACACCTAGGGGATTAGTATGCTTTTGTTTTACTGCTTTACTGCTTTTAAACCTTTCTGCTTACTGCTTTAACTTTCCTTCTGCTTTACTGCTTTAACTTTCTGCTTTACTGTTTTAACTTCTGCTTATCTGTTTTATAACTTTCCTGTTTTAACTGCTTTAACTCTATATTTATTAACATCTATGTTTATCTTTTATTTAGTTTTAATACTTTTTATTTTTTTTTTATTTTATTTTTATTTATTTTTTTATTATTTTTTATTAATTATTTAAATTGAGTTTTAATGATTTGCGTTTTTATTGTTTTTATTCTTTTTTATTTTTATTTTTTGTTATTTTATTTGGATTGCGATTTTATTTTGTTTAAATACTTTTTAAATATGTATTCTTTTTTTTGTTTTGTATGTTTCTTATTTTCCCGTTTTAATAATTCTTTTCATGTTGTTTTTAATACTTTTTTATTTTATATTCTTTTATCTTTTTAATTTTATTTTATTATTTTACTTTTATTATTATTTTATTTTGTTTACATACTTTTTTATTTTTTATTCTTTTTATTCTTTTTTTTTATTATTTTACTTTATTATTTATGTTTATTTTGTTTTAATACTTTTTTATTTTTTATTCTTTTTATCTTTATAATTTTATTTTTTTATTTTAACTTTTATATTAATTTTTATTTTAAATTTTTTTATTATTTATACTTATGTAATTTACTTCTGCCTATTGTTATTATTAAATTGAAAAGACAATAACACACACACACACCACACACCACACAACACACACACACACACCACACACCACACACATTCATTCTATGACTTACATTTACCCATAGAACTTTACCTTTACAACTTAACAGCAACACACCACAGATTTACTTACCTCACACATGCAGATTTACTACACTCACAACCGATCTTACTTTACACTCACTCCCGCACATTTACTTAACACATCACCCACACCGACCGCAGATTTTCTTACATTCACACCAGATTTGACTTACATTCACACAGATTTTACTTACACTCACACAAGATTTACTTACACTCACACAGATTTACTTACACTCACACATACAGATTTACTTACCACAGATTTTACTTACACAGGGAACAGATTTACACACACACACCACACACACACACACACACACGCACACTCACTTACAAACACCACACACACGCACACGCGTCACGTTACACCCCACACACACGCATCCTCATTACACATATAGCGTAATAATTTAATTAAAACATTTTTATGTTTTAATTAAACACGTACATTTATATTAATCATTCAATAATAACTAAAATTATTTCAAAGTTTCTTAAACTTCTATAATAAATCATTCATTATCTTTGAACCAAGAATTTATTATTAACTGTTAATACTTTTTGTTTTATAAATTTTATAACTAACTAATAAGTATGAAAATAACAAAATAAGTTCTTGTCTGCTAACATAACATGTATTTTTATTAAAAATCTTCTAATTTTTATTTAAAAATACAATACAAAAATAACATTTATGTTATTCGCTCGATGTTAACTAAAAATATTTCAAAGTTTTTTTTAAATAATTTGGTTTTTCTTTATTATTATCTATGTACATCGACAATCCAACACGAGAAAACACAACAACGCCGCACTCGTTTACAGATACGAAACTGACTCTCCCTCATGTAAAAATGGGTGAATAACTCACTTTAGCCCTAAACTTTTAGGAATCATCACTTCTTTGTACCGGCCGGGGCGATTTAAGGCTAAATACCAGGTTCAAATATATTTGCAAACTGGAAACCTTTTCTGAACAATGTGGTGCAAATACTACGTTAGGCCTAAATTTCGGCCTAAATTTAGGATAAGCCTTTTTGTGTCACAGGCGGATTTAAGCCTAATACCCAGGTCAAAAGGTAATTCCAGTATACACAAGAATAATCGAGAAATCATTTATTATTTTTAATAAATATATTTCCCTTTAATAATATCCTGGATCGGTAAGATCCTTTGATCAGGTAAGAAGGAAATGTTTACCTTCCTTGTGAGTGGACGGAGTAATCCTTATCTCTATAGGACCTCGTATGTGATTGGTCGAAGAATTTTTTTATCGCTTTTTGGTTTTAAGGTATGAAAAAAACATCGTATTTTCATATCCTGAGCCAAGTTCCGTTTATTTAAACTCTAACATACAGTAAGATATTTATTTAAGAAAGTAAAAATAGGATAATAAAAACTTTAATATATAATTAGAAATTTAATAATCATTATCATTACAGTAATTTATATATATATATATATTATATATATATATATATATATAGCTACTATATAATTATATATATATATATATATATATTCATGATTATATAATGTATGCCTATACTATATAGTATTATACGTATAGTAGTCGGGATA
This sequence comes from Trachelipus rathkii, assembly GCA_015478945.1. Taxonomy (NCBI): domain Eukaryota; kingdom Metazoa; phylum Arthropoda; class Malacostraca; order Isopoda; family Trachelipodidae; genus Trachelipus; species Trachelipus rathkii. The sequence goes on from JABUQX010092675.1 coordinate 19,488, forward strand.
TAGGTAGTAGTTGTCTCACAGTATGACTGGCTTTCAGATAATCTAGAGTGCAGATAACATTAATATTTGAGTCGATAGCTCGGATGGTGTTACAATGTATTATCTATCGTACGGGGCTTGATATATATAGGGAATTGATAAGTTAGAATCAGGAATATTATTAGTATATTAACTACTTCCACTGATGTTTTCGCCCATCTCTTAGGATTATAAAGTTCTTTAAATCTTTGCAAATATGCCCCATCCATTTATATCATTTATCACGATGATATAGTTTTCGTGTCTCATTTAATAAACAGCTCAGTTAACAATACGTAAAAAGTTCCCGCTCAGATATCATAGTATATTTACATTCTCTGGTCCACCTGCAAGAGATTGCCATTGTTTTCTAAGTAGAAAAATGAATTTCTGTACGTCTATAGAACTTAGGAAAGCGATCGATGATGCGCGTAGGATCATCACATCAGGGTTTTTCTTAAATGCGTAAGTCTTATCTTGGTATAGAACAATGGGGCTAATGAATTCAGTTACGTGAATATATGAACACATATGTTCTTCTTCAAATATGCATTAGACATTTCGCTACCGTACCTCCTAACACCATATGTTTCAGCTGCGTTAGGTCCCGCCTGAAAATGTAGAGTCGCAAAAATTGATGACGGTTCAAATACGGTTGTTCATCATTATGTCTCTCGAACATAATCCTAACTTCAAGCATGTAATTATGTATTTTGATGTTTATAAAATGAATCAAGGTACGATCTGCTTATCGCTCGGTGTTCTTAGCACAGGCTAATGAACTGTTTTCGGTGCCAGTTCTTAAAGCTGAGTTTGGTTTTAAAGTAATTCTGTTTTAAGCCACTCTTCAGTGTGATTACATATACAAAGTAGTTCATCTGGACTCATAAAAATACGCTTGGAATTATAACAGGGTGATTGGGTAGCACACTTGAAGAATTCAAATCCATCAGGTTTTCTTTTATATAAGAATGAAACCCTACTTCCGGGGATCTTGATTTCCCATTGGACAATGTCTTGTATTGAGGTATACATGTTAAGGTGAAACATGATATACACTTAGTGAAAATAGAACACTTTTATTACAAATCAGAGAACTTGTGCACAGCTTAACAGCCAAAACGAGTATGATTTTTAAATGAGTTTGGGTCTAAAACATCCGCCTGCTCAAATATAATTTTCATCCAATCAGAGGTAGGCGCTTCAGGATATGAAAAAAAAAACATTGTTTTTTTCATACCTTTAAAAACTGCAATAAATAGCGATAAAATATTCTCTTCTTCTGTGAATCCACATAACGCCGTTCGACGAGGTCATTATAGAGATTAAGGTTATATATCTCCGTTCCACAGTACCACAGAAAGGTATTTGTCCTCTAGCTCTTACCTGATACGAAAGGGATCATTACCGTACCCAGCATGTTTAGTTTGAAAATCAGATATATCTAATAATAATAATAAATTCGATATCTCGATGTGTCTTGTCTAATACTGAAATTTGAACGGTTTTTGACTGGTATTCACTAGGGTTGAGATGCATGTAGATCTACTGTGAATGAAAAATAAGTGACCATGATATTCTGAATTGTAGGACACACCCGCAGGGTATGATTATAGGGCGCGTAATTGTGAGTAATACACTGGCAACAGCGTGGGAGACACTCAGGGAGTGAGCGGGCATTACGACTGGCTGTACTGAGGACGAGAGTCTCTGATACAGTCGACAGTTTTACCAGTAAAAAAGAGGTCAGAGTTTATAGAGAAAATAATATTGTTTCGACATGTGTGATTAGGCCTAATTGATACGCCCGGGATACCAAAGAAAGGAGGGTGGCTGAGAAGCTGTTAGCGAGTAAGATGAGTTATATTAAATAGCAGAGAGCAATTGGTTACAGAGAGGGTCAGGTATTCCGGTCTAGTATTGATGATCGATAGGAGGAGATACGCAGAGAAGGTTGTTAGATGTAGAAGGTTTTAGTCGATAGTGTGGATGGTAAATGTGGCAGTAGGATACATTGATGAGACAGAAGAAAAATGCAAGACGTTATACTTTAAGAAAACTTTGAAATATATGATGGTTTAGTTAACATCGACAGGCGCGAATAATGATAGCACGATATGATAAGATGCCTAAGTAGTAATTAGGAGTCTTAAATTTAAAGACAGTGTACTCTGACGGAGGTGATTTTAAGTATCAGAGAATTACATGTTATGGGATTTAGACAGCAGGAAGGATACTTATTTATGTTTATTTATTGATAGCACTTGTTTTAGTTAGGAGAATTTTTAAACATAAAAGTAATTAGCAAGGTGGTGGAATAAATAAATAGTATTTTGCGAGATTAGATATGAAGAGAGAGTACATGATGATTTTATTATAGAAAGTTTTTAAGAAAACGTTTGAAATGAATTTTTAAGTTATCTAGTATTGAATGCGAGTAATTAATGTGCAATGGCCGTTGCGCTGGTATTTAATTGAAACTAAACAGGTTTTAAATAAATTTTATTAGATAGTTATATGGTGTACGTGAGTGTGGCGGGGATTAGTGTGCATTTGTACGGGTCAGGGTGTTAAAGTGAGCGGTGTGCGTGTGCGGATTGTGTGGGTGTGTACGTGGTGTGCGCGTGTGTGTGTGTGTGCTGTAGTGTGTCGAGGTCGTAAGAGATCTAGTGGTGTGTAAGTAAAACGTACTGTGTCGTATAGTTTAGAGATAAGTTGTTATGAGACTCAGCTGTGGTGGATAATGGTGCAGTCAAAATCTGCGGCGTGTGAGAAGTATTGTGCATTCGCTTCATATCGCTGAGGTGTCAGCTACAATGAATATCTGTATAGATAGTTCGTGATGTCGTGTTCTCAGTTCGGTAGGTTGTCGGTGCTCGATGGTGGTCTGTTGATATCTGAAGCAGTTAGGGTTTGTGGTAGTTGCTGTGTGTGGTGTGATAGTAAAATCTGTGCGGTACGAGCTAGTCTACATAGTTGAATGTGCGGTGTGTGGCACGTGAGAGATCAGACTATGTCATGTGCTGCGTCGCACCGTGTCTATAAATCATATTGCTGTCGTGTGCTCGCGTAGGTGTAGAGAGTGGACGTCAGCATTGAAGATGTGTAAGTTGTAAACATGTAATGTCAGTCTATGGTATAATGTGGCGTGATCGATAGGAATGATAAGATGAGAGACTAGATATATGATGCTGTAGTGTGAAGATTCAGTGTATGCGAGATGATATGAGTGGCCATCAGGAGGATTAGGGGTCTGGTTACGGATGGCTAAGATTATGTGATGGTGCTGTGTGTGCGCTAGTGCTCGGAGTTTAGATTGTGTTGGCTGCGCAGAAGGGGCCGGATGTAGTGGAGTGTTGTATATGATGAGAGATCAAGAAGTATGAGGAGACGGATGAGAGCGAGAGATAGGGAGTTGAGATGCACCATAGAGCAGAGTAAGTAATTAGGCTGCAGTAAGGTATACAATAGATGATGATGTAATTGTAAGTATAGGATTAGCGATTAGATATAGATTGGGTTGCTGGAAGATACTTATATGTATACATAGTACTGCACGAATCGAAATAGTAGTAGTATCCAATAGTGTAAATGGTTAACTATATAGACGACAGAGAATAAAAGAATCACAAGAATAAAAATAAAAAAAGTATTTTTAAAACAAATAAAATAAATAATAAAGTAAAAATAATAAATAAAAAGAAATAGAAGAAGAATTCAAAAATAAAGTATTCAACAAAATTAAAATGGATAATAAGTAAAATAATAAAATAAAATAAGAAGAATAAAAAGATAAAATAAAGTATTAAACAAAATAAAATATAATAAAGTAAAATATAAAATAAAAAGATAAAAAGAATAAAAATAAAAAGTATTAAAACAAATAAATAATAATAAAAAGTAAAATAATAAAATAAAATAAAAGTGATACAAAGAATAAAAATAAAAAGTTAAAACAAATAAAATAATAATAAAATAATAAATAAATAATAAAAATAATAATGAAATAAATAAAAGTTTTAAAACAAATAAAGAAAACATAAATGTTATAAATATTGAGTTAAGGCAGTTAAAACAGAAGTTTAAACATAAGCATGAAAGTTAAAACAGTAAAGCAGAAAGTTAGCAGTAAAGCAGAAAGTTAAAGCAGTAAAGCAGAAGTTAAAGCAGTAAAGCAAGTATTAAAACAAAAGCATACTAATTCCTTAGGTGTTAGGTAACCTTATTGAATTTCCTGATTACTGCTTTAGGTATGTAATGTATGTAGTTAAAGACAGTAAAGCAGAGTATTAGCCAGTAAAAGCAAACGCTGAGCAGAGATGTGAAACAGTAATATGCGATCTAGATAATAAGTTAAGAGTGTAGTGAGTATGATCGTGAGCGTATATGATTTATCAGGATAGATAGTAAGGCAGGTGTGATTAGTATGATGCAGGGCGCTGTAATAGATGCTCGCTCTATGCTCTATGAGTAGACTGGCCTGATACAAGGCCCTCTCTGTTAGGCTGGTTCAGACCGTGAGCCGGATTACCGGTGGCTAATCCATCTCTAATGAGCTGTATATGCCTGATTTACTGCTTTAAGGTTATGTATGTTTAAATAATAATTAGAGTTAAAGCAGGTGAAAAATCGATATGAGTCGAAAGAAAGTGCTTAAAAGACGCTCATGTAGAGATGTGAGGAGAGATGAGCCGATCACGAGATATAGAGTTGCCTGATAGTCTTGAAGTGTTAGGCGCAGTACTGCAGTGAGATGTAAGCATAGATAAGTAGATGACTCATAGCGACAGTATACGATCGAATCTTCGATGCAAGCGTCTGTGTGCTGAGTCGCATTCGTGGCTCAGATCTCGACTGATTCGCTGTCGCGCAGTTGTTGAGAGTTATGAGTTGTATGCGGTATGAGGCCGCTCTCGCTTTGTCTGGATATTGAGTCTGCGTCTTTGATATCCGGAGGTTTGTACATGTTAATCGTTTTAGTAACATGATTTCGTAGAGCATGTAGGCGAAGTTTGGCGTCTTAGTAAGTGATCGACAGACTGGATAAGTGCTGAGACGTGTTTGTGCGGCTTTTTCTTGCTTGATCAGATGCACAGGTTGAAATTTTTGAGAAATATTTAAATTAAAAGCAAGTAGATTGAAAGAGAGTAGAGAAATGTATAATAGTAGAAGTGTAAAGTAAGTATGGTGATTAATGTGTATACGTAGAAAATACTGTTGTGCAGTAATATAGTGAATAGCGTGACTGTAACGGAGTTATCAGTTTTAGTGCTTCACGTAAAAGTGTTTTTTTGATAAAAATGTTTAAGTATTGAAATAAAAATGAGAATGACTCATAGTAATAGTTTGCAAATTCCTTTGACACAGTTTTACATATGATATCATATTTTTCGTTTGCGCGGGAATATTGCGTCTGGCGGAGCCGCGCGGCGGGTTACGTGCGGGGATATGGTGAGGTGGGCGCGCTCTCTGTGGCGGCACGGGGTATAGTAAACGCGCGGTACGCGGATCCTTGACGGGAGCGCGTTCGGCCGGCGGGCGGGGAGGCGGGCGGGTCGCACTTGCGGGTGCGGGGTTGTCAGCCTTCGCGCGGTGGGCGCATCGCGGGACGACCCTGGTGGATAGCTTATGAACTAGGGAAGGCATTAATATTAGCTATGTTCTTTGATGTACGGTAGAGGAATGAGCCATCAGAGATGATTATTCACGAGGATAGGAGTTGAGGATCGATACAATAGAGTAAGGGAGTAACCGTGATCTAAAGAGTAGAACTTCATCCAAAGATGAAGTAGGTCATAGACCTGTAATGGAGGTCATCAAGATGGAACTTCAAAAGCTTGAGGCAGTCAATGCTGAGGAGAGTTTAATGCTTGAGGAGTAAAGTTGCGAGCATCAAGGAGTGTGAGTTGCATTATAAAGATTGAGGCATTCAAGAATATCGACTAGTGGGTGAGTGTAAGACTGTATAATGTGTGTGCGGTATGGAGCGTATTGTATAGTGGTGTAATTAAGTGTCTTGGTTTATGTAAGTGTTAATTGGCAAGTTGGGTAAGTGCTTATAAGGATGGTCCTAGATGGTTTATAAGTGTCATAGTGAATGTGTGTATGAAGTGTTATAGTGTATGTGTGTAGGTGTGTGTGCAAGTAATTATATATACTATATATATAAAGGCTTAAGTGTTTAGTAAAAAAAAGACTAACTCATAGTACGAAGCATCCTAGCAACTTGTAATTCATACACCAGAGTACACGAGTTCCTCATGACCTTAATAGGAACTAAGGGTAGAGATCACGCCACTGCGGCATGATATGAGGGAGCTAATTACGATATCATGCGTGTGAGGCATAAGGGATGCTGGAGCATTAGAGATACGGCTTGGAGAGAAAAAAACGTGGCACTCAGGGTTGGCGACTATGTGGCTCACTATGGACCTCCTGTGGCATCAGGGCTTGGCAATCACCTTGGGTTCACTACATTGGCACTACATTGGCACTCACTTGGCCACTAACGCTGACCTGCACATGCAGATACATCAGTCATACGATACCTATATAAGTATAACGAAGCGCTCTGATGATAAGAGTCGTGTATAGTGCGCGTGATATCTGTGGTAGGGAACCAGAGTCCGAAAGACTCCTCGGTCAAAGTTAGCGTGGGTCAAAATTGACCCCATGGGTAAATGTGGCAAGGTCGAAAAGGCGAAATAATAAGATGGTAAACACTGTACAGAGGCATCAGAAAAGGGTATTAAGTCGCCCTAAAGGAAAGGACAAAAATTAACCCAGGATGGGGTCCAGAAAGATTTGTATTGACGACATGGGTAGTCCTGTATCCGAAAGGGTGTGTATAGTGTGTGCACGCAGGCGCAGCGAGGCGAACGTGTGTATAAAGTGTAAAAGTGTAGAGTGTCTATGGGTAAATGTAAGTTCATGTGAAAATAGGTCTAAGGGTGATAAAGATGTAGAGGTGTGAGGGTGTGGTGTGTAGGTGATAGGATGGTGTGTGTGTGTAGCGGGACGACGGTGCGCCGCACGTGGCACGTGATACGGGATGTTCGGTAAGTTAGGATGTTAGCGGTGCATACATTGAGACGGAGTTGTGACAAGTTTAAGGCGAAACGGGAGGTAATAGTGATGGGACGGGTGCGGCCCCAGGAGGTAGTATGGGGAAAATGTTAGGTCGTGGTCCAAAAATGACGATGGGTCTGGCAAGGTCAGGACATAACTAGATATGGTCTA
>JABUQX010092676.1:5000-40049 GCA_015478945.1 Trachelipus rathkii
TAATAATAATAGATGTCAATGACACATGCATACATATATATTACCAGTAGATATTATATATTATATATATATATATATATATAATTATATATATATATATATATATTATATATATAGATATATATATATATATTATAATATATTATATATATATATATATATATATATATATATATATATATATATATATATTATATTAATATTATATATTTATAATATATATATATATATATATATATATATAATTCCAACCAATTAACCCTGCGAGTTAATACTTTCGAAATTCCTTTAAAGCGTGGAATCAGTTCCTAAAGCAGGAAAGGCCCATTATTGAATAAATTATATTTGTATTTTAAATAGAAGGAGGTTTTACCTTTTATTCGTCACTTAATTTAGTGTTTTAATTTCACTGTAAAGTAACCTGTGAGATATAAAAGTGTCGAAAGCCACTGCCCCAATTTAATTTCTCAAAAATCGGTAACAAAATATATATATATATATATAAGTATATATATATATATATATATATATAATATATTAGTATATAATAATATATATATATAATATATATATATATATAATATATATATATAGAAATATATATATTATATATAATATATATATATATTGTGTTACGGATGGGTTATTTTGCATTTTAAGAATTTTTATTATGATCTTTGAAGTAATAAAATAAAATAATAAAATAATAAAAATTCATCAACATCATAAGCCTATGAAAAATCAAAAAAAAAAATAATAAAAAGAAGCATTGCAATAAATGTTGTAAAATGATATTTGAGACATTAACTTTTTTCAATTTTTCTTCTTTAAACATGCATTTCATTTCATGTAATTTCATGAAATCGCAGTGTCGCATAATTGATTAGGAGGTTCACAGACAAATGTTATAAATACGAAATTTTCAGGCCATTTATTTCCTATTTGGAATATTAAGGGAAAGTTAATATAAACTTTTATTTTCTAGCAACAGTAAAAATAATGAATATATATATTATTATATATATATATAATATATATATAATATATATATTAAGATATATATAAAATATTATATATATATATATATATATTTATAATATATATATATTATATATATATATAGTATATATATATTATATATATATATATATATAGGTGTAATTGTAAAATATGATCATTAAGTTTTTAGCACCCTTGAAAGCCAAAGAAAAAGAATACATGCTGAACTGCTTTCCAATTTGTGGCGGAAAATGTAAAAAAAAAAAAAAAAAAAAAAAAAAAGAAAAAAAAATATATCTCAAAACTACAATAGCTACAGCGAAAGGAATACATTTTGAATCCTGGTAAATTTTAGATAGAAAATGTAAAAAAATAAAAAAATAAAAAATATTATTGTAATTATTATAGTAATATGATTAGCAGGCGCCTATTTAGAGACCTTTATTGGTTACTCGTTAAAATAAATAGGCTTTTTATTAAATTTTCTTTTTTTCTTTTACTAAAGAATACCAAGGGTATTACCCACGCATGCAGAGTCGGCGTCTCCGGCCTTGCGGAACTACGGGTATGAACTTAATTCCCCCCTCGGGAGGGTCTCCGAACCCCGCTCTTTGATTGGTGCGCGGCGGTTCCGCCGCCCCTCCCCTACTGGGTATGGAAAAGCCGGGTTTTTTTTCCCCCCCCCCTTGTCCTGTCGATCAGTAAGTTAAAAAAAATAAGCAATATTTAAGAATTTATTATTAATTATTTATTTTAGGACATGAGACAATGTTAAATTTTACAAGGACAAAAATGTATTCCTTTCGCTGTAGCTATTTTAGTTTTGAGATATGATTTTTTTTTCATTTTCAGAAATTTTTTTTTCATTTTCCGCCCTAAAATTTTGCCAGGATTCCAACAATGTATCCTTTTTCCTGTAACTATTGTAGTTTTTGAGATATGGATCGATGATAGTTGTCGCTCTAAACCAAATATCACCATATATATATATATATATAATATTCCTAAGTGGGTTTTGAACCCTTACCCTTAAGGATTTGTATATATATATTTATTTTTTTAATATATATTATAATATATATTATAATATTATATATATATATATTATTATTAAAATGTATATATAATATATATATATATTATATATATATATATATATATATATATTGTTCATTAGGTTTATTGCATTATATAATTTGTCAACGAAAATAAATGCAACGCTATTAAATAATTTGAAAAAACTGATCGCCAAGACGACATTGTGAAACAAAAATATCCCAAATCCATTGAAGAATGGCTTTTATAAGGCTCTGCCTTACTTAGGAGTCGCATAGATGGTCACTCGCCAAGACCGGCTTGGCGCAATCAATACTCGCCTTCAGCATGGCATAGCCTACGTCACTGAAAGGCCTAAGCAAGGCAGGACAGCTGTGGGGTTTTGGATACAAAGAATAGTGGGAGGGAGGGATGCAGGTTCCAATTTCAAACGAGATACGGTCAATACTAGACCCGAAAAAAGTCTTTTCTTTCTCAATTCCTCAGGAGGGAATGAGTAGAAGAAGTGTTTAAAATTAGGCTTACGTTAAGCCCTTATAAGCAATACGTTTTGGGCAAACATGGATAGAGGCATTTTTATAGGCCTAAATAATATAAAAGTTATATATAAAACGTGAGTATTCAAAAATAGAATTAGAAAGGAAATCTCAAAGAAGGACATTCCATCTATGGCGCATTTGACTCCGAAAAAAAGAAACCGTATCTTAAAATTCAAATAATCGATTTAAGGCCAAGAGAAATGAACGCACAACTTTTAAATTGTTAAATGCACGGTAGCTAAGAAACAAGCACATTCGTTCAAACAAATACACAACAATATATAATATATTATATATATAATATATATATAAAATAGATAATATATATTATATTATATATATATATATATATATATATATATAATATTAATAATTAATATATATATATATATATATACTATATATATATATATATATATATATATATATATATAAGTTCAAGGTGGTTCAGAATATTAAAGCGAGTCTTTTCAAGCTTAAGGATTATAGTTTCCCCTCTCGCGAGAGCGGTGGTTCGAATCCTTGAATTCGGCTGCCTGAACGAGCACAAAAAATTGCCGTTAGTAGGAGATTTTCTATAATATTTAATTAAAGCTTATGGCATAGAGAATTTCACCAATCTCAATACCCACACATCACTAAAACCATAGCCAACACAGACAACAGAAGTCTATTAAAACATACAAAAATCACACTCTCTCATACTTCTATCATCTGGATTTGAAACCACGTCCACGGTGGCTAGAATTTCCAAATACGTTGAGGCAAAGCAGGGCTTGCTATCAGGCATAGATAATAATTAATCTGCGTGCTCTAATCCACTTGGCTAGGAAAATACATATAGTTCAACTTCCCCTAACCGAACCTACTGTGGTAGGTAATGAACTCTTCAAATCTTGGGATAGAGGTTCGGTGGCTACAAATTATTATTATATTATTATTATTATTATTATTATTATTATTATTATTATTATTATTATTATTATTATTATTTTTATATATATATATATAATAATATATATATATATATATATATATTATATATATATTTATATATATATATATAATAATATATATATATATAAATAATATAGTAATATATATAATATATATTATATATCCTTTTAGGTCTCTCGCTTCCATGATATATTTTCTAAAAATGAGTTTACAGATTTTTTCTGCTTATTTAAAATTTATTTGAAATTATTTTTAACAATAATAAAACAAAAAACTTTTACATTTCAGATTTATCATTTTTATTTAATTTTGGCACGTTAGGTTAAGTGAGGTTAGGATGTGCTGGTTAAGTTAGGTTAGGTTAGGTTATTCAGGTATATGCTAAATCTAGCATTATAATTATTTTTATTAAAAATATTTTAAAATACAATTTAAACATTATATATATATATATATATATATATATATATATATATATATATAGACCTCTTAAGAGAGAGATTATATATATATATAGTTAGTATATATATATATATATAATATATATACTATATATATAATATATAATATATAAATATATATATAGTATATAATAATAAATATAATATAATATATATAATATATATATAAAACATATTAAATAAATATATATATAATAATATAAATATATTTAATATATATATATTATATACATTATATATATATAAATATAAGACCACCCTGGTGATAGTGACGACACAAAAACGAGATTAATTGGTGGTTATTAAAAAGATTAAAATATAAAATATTTATTTAAAAATTAGCAATAGATAATAAAAGAATAATATAATTAGAATAATAAATATAATTAAATATATTTATGTATTAAATATAATGTTAACTGTTAAATATATATTTAATTAATATTAAACAATTAAAAACAACTTGGAATTTATATTAATTAAAATTTAATATTGCTACTACCGGTACTACTAGTACTATTATTATCAGGAATAATAATAATAATAATAATAATAATAATAATAATAATAATAATAATAATAATAATAATAATAATAATAATAATAATAATAATAATAAATGTATTTTTAATAATATTCTCATAACTCCTGAATACATTTTCATCCGAGCGGTTGAACTAAAAGTGTAACCGAACCTGGTAAGTCGTATCTTGACTCTCCACACCCCAATAGATGTAATATACATAATCCTCCCCCCTCTCCCCAAACCCCCCCAAAAATGAATATTTATTCAGACAATTATCACTACAAACACATACAGTACAACCTCCCCCCCTCAAAAAAAATGAATTTTTATTCAGACAATTATCACTACAAACACATACAGTACAACAAAGACTAATATTCGTTTATAGAAATCATTATATATATATAATATATACTATATATATATATATTATATATATATATATATATATATATATATATATATAATATATATATATATATATATATATATATATATATATATATATATATATATATATATAACATATTTGCAATGAAGTGTCTCCAATTAACTTAAACTTGAAGCCAATAACCAAGTATATTCAAACTATTCATTTAATCTGCAGACGTTTCGGATAGCAACAGTCCATCGTCAGTGCTAAAATTTGATTAACTTGAAGGATGTGAAACTTATGATTATATATGTTGATGATCGTGGAGAATTATGAATCATATAAATTACTTATTATGGCAACTTTCTCCTTGGCTCTATAAATTACCAATTCCAGAGTTATGTGAGTTGAAGGTTGGTGTTGTATTGATGGTTCTTAGAAGTATGTGTATGCTAGTGTGTGTGTGTGAAAGAGAGAAAGAGAGAGAGAGAGAGAGAGAGAGAGAGAGAGAGAGAGAGAGAGAGAGAGAGAGAGAGAGAGAGAGAATTTCTTGTCGTAATTAAGTCGAACTACAGCAATCTTAAGGTTCCTCATCTCGTCTCTCTCCAACTCCTAATGCGATAATACGCCCTACCGGCCAAATCTGAAAAGTCTTTTTAATTATACGTAATCTTGCCTTGATTTTATTATTCGAAAGTCTCATTAATCTTAATTAGAAAATAATATTCCTTGATCGTCTTTTGTTCTATTTGTAATGAAGATTGAACAATGGGAAAGTGAAATGATAATTTAACTTTAACTTCAAGAGTACGTTTATACTTAAACATTACACCATGTTAATTGCTTCAATTTCAAAGTTTTCTAAACTTACACCATCATAAAAGTTAACAAAAAACTTAAATTTCTATTTTAATTTATTTTTTTATTATTATTATTTTTCTTTTTCTTGTGCAATACATTCAACAAAATTCTTTAGATAAATATTCAAGAAAAGATGCAACGACTAAATCGCACACACACACACACACATATATATATATATATATATATATATATAAATATTAAAAATTTATATATTATATTTATTATATAATACTTATATATATATATATATATATATATATATATATATATATATATTATATATATATATATATATATATATATATATATAATATGACCTGTTTTGTAATAGGAATGGGTATTTTTGTTTTGTTTTGTTTTTTATAGATTTTTGTACATCGTTAGGAAATAACCTTTAAATTCCTTTTTAGTGATAAATAAATACATGAGATACGAACATATCTAAGGGATGCTCCGCCCCGTACCCCCCAACCGTATAGCATTGAAACAAAAATATTGATTCAAATTCATAAGTTCGAATAAGCCTTTAAAAAAAAAAACAAAAAAAAAAAAAACCTTTAAATATAAAATTTGGACAATAAATTTTTTCAGTCTCATTTTCCGACTTCTTTTTAGTTTATTTTTTTCTTTACAAATCACTTCGAACATTTTATATAAGTTTCATGAAAATCGGTGAAAATCGACTGTGGTGTCACTATGATTGATAATGATTAATTACGTCCATAGACAAATGTTAGAAATATGAAATTTGGAGGCATATTATTTCATATTTAACATCTTTAAAAACAATGTTTTACCACTGAAAATTAATAAATAAATTGTTCCCTAACAATCTAGCAAAGGAAAAAAAAAACATTCCTATAACACGGCCAAAATATATATATATAGTTATATATATATATATATATATATGCTTGTATATGTTTATATATATATAATACATATTTAAAAAAAATATAAATATATTCATATTATATATATATATTATATATATATATATATATATATATATATATATATATGCTTGTATTGTTATCAAAATCGAATATTTTTCATTTTTTTCTTTACTAGATCGTTAGGTTGAATTTATTAATTTAGGTGGTAAAACATTTATTTCTTTAAAAGATGCTAAATATGAAATAATGGGCCTCTAAATGCCATATTTATAATATTTGTGTATGAAAGTAATTATCATTTATAGCGATTTATGCCGATTTTCATGAAACTTACGTGAAATGCTTCAAATGATCCGTAAAATAAGAGAAACGTTGAAAAGTTCAAAAAATGACTAAAAAAAGTTATGGGTCTCCAAATTTAAAATTTACATCCTATTTACTGCCAGATGCTTCTTTTTTTTTTAAATTATTTTATAAAAAAGGCGCTAAATAATATAAGCTAATTAACTTGATGATTCGAATAATATTTTATATTTTTTCCAGCACTCACGGGTCAGAGTTACGGTGGCAGCGCCCTCATAGACAAATATTCGTGTCCCATGCATTCATTTACCACTAAAAATTAACATAAATGTTATTCCCTAACGATCTTGGAAAAAAAAGTAAAAAAATTCCAAAATAGCCGATTCCCATAACAACAAAACACAACACACACACACACACACACACACACACACACACACACACACACACACAACACATATATACTATATATAAAATATAGATATATATATATATTATTATATATATATATATATATATATATATATATATATAGATATATTATAATATTATATATATATATATATATATATATATATATATATATATATATATATATATATAATATATATATTAATAATAATATATATATATATATATATATAGTATATATATATTATTATATTATAATATACTATATATATATATATATATTATATGGAAGTGGCAGATACTTGGATTACAGTTGAATTTATTGATCGCTTTTCTAGAAAATATGGTTGTTTTCAAAGCCTTAAAACCTTATTTCATTCAATTAAACTTTTTTATTGTGTTCGTCTGCTCTGATATGTAGACCGCCTGCGGCCCACATGTAATCCACCAGTTGGGGCAAAAAATCTCACATCAGAATCAATTCAATTGATATTGTCGATGGCACTGAGTTTGAATGTGCAACTCAACACCGTAATAAATGTATCAACGAAAAAAAGTGACAAAAATGTCACCACACAAATTTCTTGTTATTTTCTTAGTGGAAAAATATATTGGTGAATTCCTTGCGCTACTTTCTTATAAGCAACATGTCTTTACGTCATTGAAAATTTCAATCGTGCTATTTTTTTGTCATTTTTCGGACGTACATTTTTTTGGATTGAAGGGAAGTGGTGAAAGTAGAAGAAAGAGTTATAGATTTCACCAGTAGAATATATATAAGAATGAGCTTAGCAATTAAGTTTTAGATCTGAAAGCTGAACAAAAATTATGAGATTGTGTGGAAATACGTGTTACATACTCTCTCCCCAAAGGAGTATGTATTCGACCAGAGAGTTAAGAAAAGCAATGTCCTTTGTAATTGCGATAATATAAGGATTATAATGAAACAACAGTTAGACGAGCAGAAAAAATAGGGAGTCAGTGAGAGTCAATATGGTGGAAAGTCCCAGACTCCACCTTTCAGGAAGTTAGTAGAATCACCCCTGATGTGTGATGACTACTCCAAACAAGGGCGAACGACTCCTCTATACATAGATCAATCACCTAGGCTAATGTGAAGATATTCTGAAGGAGGTTTAGGACACTTAACCTTTTACTAAATTGTTTGATGGGAGAAGGAATGCGATCCATCCAAGAAAGATCACATGATAAAGAAACACCAAATTTGAACTGAGAGATGAGGGAATTGAGTTATCGAATCACTGAAAACTACCATGAATTTTCTGCCTCAATTGGGAATACGAAAAAGATCAAAGGTGAGTTGCTCCCAGATAACTCTCCCATCAACTATTTCCTGTAGGTGGAACGTATTTCTAAAGGAAAGAAAAAAAGGAATAATAATAAACGGGGTTATATCGCGCCTCTCTCTGTCCGTTTCTATCCATCTTACCTGCAGCGCAGAATTTTTCACGTACTCATTGATATAATGTCTGCAACTCTCATTCTTCATCACTTTTGAACACTCTTTTTACTTCATATTTTCGCAAGCCGCGTTTCGGATCATGTCAATTCTTAATTTGGAACTGATGATCTTCTCCAACGCCCTTGCACTCCTAGCGACAATATCTGAGATGTCTTTTCCATGACAACACAATCACAGCATAGGGCAAAATTGTATGAAGCAAAAACTAACATATATATATATATATATATATATATATATATATATATATAAATGTTGCCAGCTATTATATATATACTATATATATATATATATATATATATATTATATAAGTTATATATTATATATAATTATATATATATTACTATTATAATATATTGAAAAATTTTCAGTGAAAATGTTGCCAGCTTATATTTATTCTAAAAATCTTTTTGAAATATATTTTTTTATATTCAATAAGGTTTTTAAATTTTGTATTATATATTAACATCTAAGAAAATGTTAATATTAAAATTGATTTATAATATATAGTATTATACATATTATATATTATTATATAATATATATAATTTCTATAATATAATATATATTATATATATATATTATATATATTATATATAATATTATATTATTAATATATTATGAATTATATATATATTATAATATATAAATTATCAATATGTGATTACAGACATATGTAATATCTTGTCCAAGGGTGAGAAATCGGAAGTATATGAAATTACTGTTCTAAAAAGGAACTATGGTTCAAGAACTTGCTTAAACTTAGAATGTTTATCTAATCATTATTATATACCTTCTGTATGACATTTAGATACCAAGACTGCAGAGTGGATCTTTTCAAAGCCTTTGTTTTTATTTCCTAAGATATCACTACCATTTCTTTAATTTGATACAACTAGCGTTGGATTATATGATATAAATAGATATTTTTTTTTTCAAAGTTTTGTAATAAACATCAGCAATCCCTGGAAACGACAACACAATATCACCAAAATTACTATTAGACGTCCAAACTATATTATATAATATATGTTCTATGTTGGATATTTAAATATAATGCATCATACGTTTACATATATAATATATTACTAACTATTATAGCCATATATTTAAATATAAAAAAATAATCTAAGTTTTTTATTATATATAAAATTATATAAGAAAGTTGGAGACCAGGGTTTCATGAAATGCAATAGCGTTACAATGTGTATTATATATAATAGAATAATTAAAAATAAATATATAAACTTTCTAATATATTTTTTATATTATTCTGGAAGCTTTTTTTTTCTCGGTATTTTTCTGGGAAAAATCACATTCTTATTAATTATAACATACTCTAGAATATAATTCTATTATACCTTCTATATCGATAAGGAGAAGTTTCCAAGCTGATATAAATATAGCGGCTTTTTTATTATACAGCCATTATAGTAAGTATATTATATTGATTGACTATTGTTTGACAGTTATTTTTAATAAGATTTAAGTATTTATATTAAACTAAATATAAATAATAACATAATTTAAAGACACAATTTATAATATAATAACTTATTGTTGAATAGTATCTTATTTAATATTATTTTCTTCCTTATTATTATTATATATATTATTCTATGAATGACTATTATTATACTAGAATCTACTAATATTAATTATATTATACTAATTATCTTTATTATATATTTTATATAAAGGTATAGTTATGGAATCTAAGTATGTATAAATGAAAATATCAAGATTATATTTATTATCATGATAGTGCTGGTTACGTGGAAATCTATATCTATATATCTATGACTTATCCTCAAAAAGTATTTAGTGAATTATTTTATGAAATGATTAGGTTACTTTGATATTAAATAATTTTAAAATTATTTTTAATAATTTATTATATGTATTCTTGAATACAGCTATCCTGAAAAGTTAGATTTGGTTTTTCATATTATATCTACTATTATTATTGGGAGGGGTAATGATTAAGGTTGTCTTCTTGGACTAGTTTTAGAAGTTGACTAGTTGGGCGGCTGGTAAAAATACAAAATTAATTTGCATAAAGCATATGTGAGTAATATCAGTCCGAGTTAAGGTCAAGTGTGAAAAGATAATAGGTCAAAATAAATATACAATATTTATATATCTCATGTTCTGTTTCACTTATCAATATCACTTGTATTTTTAGTTAGTATTATTATTATATGATATTATTATACTTCTTTATTTTATTTTATTATTATATTATTATATTATTATTCTTGTTAGGGCCCAGACATAGGAGTGTTTGTGGATATCTTTGATATGGAGTTATTATTATTCATGTGGGATCTCATAAAATCATAAGTAATTCCTCCAATGCCTTATCTTTGTAATTTGAACTCTATCGATTTTACTTACATTCGTACTGAGAAAGATTTTCTCCTACGTAATATCACTCGTATACATAAATTATATTATCAGAGCTCATCTCTAAGTATATATTCTATGGCAAATAATATTTCGGTAATTATATCTTTCTACCTACTGATTACATAATTTTATTATATAAATATTATATATATTATATTTATTATATATATAAAAAATTCTTTTCGTTGCATGCTATCCTACTATTAAGTGTTACTATTATCTTATAACTTCTAAACTAGTATAATCTTATAAAATTCAAAAACTATTGTATTAACTTCTTATACTATTGCATAAATATATTCTTTATACCATAATAATTATTATTAAATATCATAATTATAATAGTTTATCTGTATGTATATATTATATATATTATATTAATAATATAATATTTATATTATTATAATATAATATTATAGTATTATATATTTACTTAATATATTAAATATTATTTAGTATATAGTATATCATATAATGTGGTCTTATATAGTAATGTGTTTTTTTGTAGGAAAACCCCGAAAAATCCGTTCACTAAATCCTTTCTCTCCTCGACGACAAGTAAAGAATACAAAATCTAATTCTTGGAGGCAGGTGGACTGAATCACCGAACGAACTCTACTTGTAGTGTAGATTGATACTAACCCTTAAATTACCTAGAAAGTTTAGTTATACAAGGTTTTCCAGACAACAACTAATTAGGATGCTAACTATGACACCTAATCCAATTAATATTCATGTAAAGCTTATAATAATTTTAAATTTATATATAATTTTTTTTCTCATCTCTGATATATCATAATCACTGCTTACTTTAAATAGGCTTTGTGATTTTAAAAATAAAATATATTTCGAATTTTTTTATCATATCATTGTAGACGATATTTTGATTAGTGTTTTCAGATTTGGTCACATGATAAATATTAAATAATATTCGGTAGCATTTATATTCAACTTTCACAGTATACATACAAATATATATATATATATATATATATATATATATATATAATATATATACCGAGCTATGAGTATAGTATATATTATATATATATATAATATATATTCTAATAGTATAACATTGTCATTATAAAAATAATGTATTAATATTTAGTAATATTCATATTATACTTACAATATATACTAATATATTACGTATATATTAACTATTGTTGTATTTTTAATCTATATAGTTTATATCTTATATATATATATATAATATATTATACTATATTACTATATAATTTTCCTGAATATATAACTATACAGTCTATATATATTATATTATTAGAAGGAAAGATAATATATAATAAATATAGATAAAGATAAAAAAGATAAATTACCTAATATAATAATAATTTGATAATACATATAATTAATAATATAAATAATAATAAAATAACAATAATAACGTCAAAAAATAAGAATAATCAATACAATTATTTATTATTATTATTATTACGGTATAATTAACGGGAAATAAGTATTCGTCAATAATTACTTAAATATTTAATTAATTCTGATAATAAATTAATATTATACTCATCATCTATTAATTATATTTTCATTAAAACTAGACTATTGATTAGAGGTATATAAAGACGAGACTTGTGACCCTAACTCTAATAATTATATTATTTTATTATATATATATTTCAGAGAATTCTTTCTATAATTTAGATAATATTGATTATTGTTATTATTTTGACAGTTGGTGAGAATTTTATTATTGTGAATGGATACTGAAAGATGATAGAAATATAATTATATGATATCTAATATTATTATTAAATAATCTAATTATTGAAGTAATTTATACGAACGATATTTATTTATACATATAATTTAATTAATTATAACAAAATTTAAATATAGATATAATAATATATATATGAAATAAATAGACGAGGCAATAAACTCATAATAGAGATCAAATAATAATAATGATAATAATATACTTAATAATATAATACATAAGCTAAATAATAATAATTAACTATAAATGGAATTTTATGTAATAGTATATATTGCATATTAAACATATTTATAATATTGCAAATTATAATAAATAATAGTAATATAGTTATTATATATATTCATCTATTATATATTATTATATATTATTATTATTGATTCATATTTTATTATTATTATATATATTAATATTATTATTATTATTTATTATTATTCTATTATTATTATTATTATTTTATTATTATTATTATTATTATTATTATTATTATTATTATTATTATTATTATTATTATTATTATTATTATTATATTTTCTCGTAATTTTTTCTTTCGGTATTTCGTAAAGTATAGTTCTGTAACATCTTTCTTTAACGACTTTCTTATTAGAGGGACGAAGATATCGACAACACACCAACACTACACACACGCAACCACAGAGCACATCCACTACCTACATCAACCACAGACTCGAGCACAATAACAGGTGAATATTTTGAATACACTTACACAGTGTATGTATTATCATACGTGTTAAAAATAGAAAGTAAAGATCGGTTTTGGTTTATGTCACATGACTCTTAATCGGAATTCGTTTATATATTAAAATGATATTTTATTGGTATTTAAATTCTAAATTTTGAAACTCCTTATGCAAAATATAATAAGATAATATAATATAATAATAATATAATAATCAATAATAATAATATATAATAAATAATAATTAACTCAGACATATCAATCATAATTATCAATCGATAATGTTAATTTAATATTCATTATATTAATATCTAATTATAATTTGATATTTAAAATTAAAAAATAAGTTTAATATATATATAATATGACTAAATTATTATTATATTTTATTAAGTTAATATTATTGTTATATTATATTTTGTATATAATTGTATATATTTAATATATACAGTATTTTATATTTATATAATAAGGCAATCGTAGTTTTTATACCATTTTCTAAACATCTAGTATTTATCTCCCATAACCGGTGAACCAATAATTTCTCCTCTTTCTCTTACAGTCTACAGAACTTGTTTAACGTTTGCTTTCTTCTTTCTTCTGTCACATTTCTCATCTTTGACTTCTTCTTTTTATTCTTTTCCTTCTCAATCTTCTCATATGGCTTTGCAACATTATTTTTTGATATGCTTGCACTTTTCATTTGTTGTATGGAATAAATCATACAGGGTGGGCATAGTAATTTCGCGTTAACAAGATTAATCTATACAACTATGCTGTTCTCAAACACAATAATAATGTTCCTTACATTCCTTCTTTCTTCTTCTTTTTCGTTCTTTATTCCTCTTCTTCTTTTCTTTTCTTCTTCTTTCCTTCTTCTTCTTACTTCTTCTTCTTTGGTTTCCTTCCTTCTTTTCTTTCTATTTTTCTTTTTCTTCTTTTTCTTCTTCTTACTTCTTCTTCTTTTCGTCTTTCTTCTTTCTTCTTCTTCTTTCTCACTTCTTAGTTCTTCTTCCTCCTCAATTTTCGATCTTTTTAATGTTCATGCATTTTTTTTATTTGATCTTATCTCAACTTCTTTTTTTTTTATTTTCTTTTCATCTCTTTTCTCCCTACCTTACCTAATCTTCTTTTACTTTCCGTCTCCCAAAAACCCCATATGCTTTCCCGTTCCGGACGGATCGCTTCTTTGTCAGGGAGGTAAGTTAGCTATCTTTTTTCTTATTTCTTATTTCTATTAACTTATTATACATTATTTGATATTATATTATTAATTATATTTCTTGCTTAACAGTTTAAACATATAATATTCTTATAATAATATTATTCTTAATATATTTATATATTATTATATCATTATTATATATCTATATTAATCTATTATAAATTAATATAATTTATATTATAATTAATAAGAATTAATCAATACAGCTGTGTACCTATAAATGCTAAAAGAAAAAAAAAGAGTTGAATAATGGGCAGGGGGATAGGTATTGCCAGCGGTTAAGGGGAAATAAGATAGGGGGGAGTCTGGTAATACCGTAAGCTACTTAGGCTTATACTCCCTCTGTAACAAAACTATTTTTCCACTGCATCACGAAAGCATTGAATCAATTTTAATTATATATTTTATAATATATATATTATATTTATATAATCATTATATATTTTGATACTTATATATATATTATATATATATTGTATAATTTTTTTTTCATGTCAGCCATATTTTTAGATGCATTTTAAAGGTTATAATATATATATTATAATATATATTTTATATTTAATCTTTATATTTTTATTTTTTATTTATTATATATAATAATATTAATAATATAAAATGATTATATTAAAAACAACTTTTATTAGCAATTTAGCATTATTCCATGGCTAGAATTTAGCGGCTTTTTAAATGGATTAGGATACTTTATTGGTAGGTTAAGATTAGGCGTAAGCTGGTTAGATTAAATTAACCGGAAAATTGCAAATGCTAATTGAATTTTTTTATTTTTTTTTTAGATTGGAATACTAATTAATTATATTATATTATATATATATTATATATATAATTATATTTTTTATATATAATATAATATTATAATATTATATATTTTTATATATTATAATTATTTTATAATAATTATTATATATATATATATATATTATATATATGTATATTTTTATATATATATTATTATATAATATAAAACAAATAATATTTTAAACAAAAGAAAACATGTTTAGCAAGATAAAAGAGTTAGGAAATGAATAAAGTCATAATAATATAGTATATATATATAAATATATATTTAATATATATATTTTTATTAATATTATAATATATATATATAGTAGTAAGTATATTAATTTATTATAATGACTATAAATATAATATTATTAAATATATTTATATATATATATATAATTATATATATAATTATATTAATTATATTTTGATATATATAATTATATATATATATTTTATATCTATATTATATTTATATCTCGAAAGGAAAACCGAAATAAAGGGAAATTTTGGGGTTTTTTTGTTATATCATGTTTGAGAAAATTTCATTTAGATTTTAAAACAACTCAACGTTATCAGGAATTAGGAAAATTAAACAGTATATCTACAAAAAAAAAGAAAATGAAGAAAGAAAAAAGAAAAAAAAAAAGAAAGAAAAAGTTCTTTGTAATTTTATTATTATTTTTATTTTATTATTTTATTATTTTATTATTATAATTATAATTATTATATTATAATTTTAATAATTTGTAATTTAAATAAGTATTGTTATATATTTTTTCCTATTTGGAAAACAATAGTAAATAGTGATAGGTAGCATAAATAATTTGGATCACCTTGTTTCTATTATAATATCTATTTTTATAATTATATATAATTATATATATTTTTATAATTTAATATATATTATATATAGTAATATTATATAGATGATACATTGAAATTCGTTTGAATTTGGGCGTACCATATTTGAATAATTGAATTGAATTTAACTAAAACGTTATTGGAAGATTATTTAAAATGTTATTTTTTATATATAATAATAAGACTCTATAAAAGGTTATCACTCATAATAATATTAAATAATATTAATATAATATAATAATATAATAAATATATAATATAATAATATATAATAATATCTAGCAACAATAATAAATAAAATAATATTTTATTTATTATTATTATTTTTATTATAATTCATTAGCTCATTTTCAAGTCACTAATCTTATTAAAGAAGTTCCAAAATCCAGTGCATCAACTCACTCTAACAATTATCACTGGTATACACTCTCACTCTCACAAACACTCGAACACACACACAACCATACCAATATATAATAATATATATATATAATATATATATATATATATATATTAGTATATATTATTTATATAATATATTATATATATTAATTATATATATATATGTATAATATATATTATAATATATTATATATCGATAATTTTATATATATTATATATATATATATTATATTAATATTATATATATATAAATAAAATTATATAAAAAAACATAATAATTATTGAAATAATTAATTTAAATTATCAATAATAATTTAATTAATAATAATAATATATAATTAATATAAGTAACTTACAGTAATTATGAAGAATGGATTAAAGTCACCGTTTATATATTTTTAATTTTTTCTTTTTTTTATTATATTGCTTTATTTTATAAGGCGAGTATTATTTATATTGAAGTTTTTTTTTTTTATTATTATTGTTTTTTTTTATTTATTATTATGTTTTTAATAATTATTTAAACTTTCAGTGAAAAAATTACTGGTTATACATTAGTCTGCACCTAAAAAATTGAAAGAAAAATTAGATTTTGTTTTTCTTTTTTACTTAAAATTAAAAATGTTAGGAATATTTTTCTTCACTAAAATAAAAATAAACACGTTTGTTTTTTTTTTTTTTATATTTTTTACTGCAGCAGTCGTTTAATCTCAATTTATTTTGAAATAAATGTTAAAAATTAAATTATTTTTAAAAATTATTTTTAAAAAGAAACAAAAAAAAAAAAAAAATACGGGGAGGGAGGAGCTGCGTTTGCCCGTGAGTGAAAAGTGAACGGGTGCGAGGCAGGAGCGGAGGTCTTCCTCCACGGGATGGTGCAAACGATGTGGGATTTTCCCTGACTGATCTAAAAAACGAATGGGTTTCAAGCGGATGACGAAGCTAAAACGACGGGGGTAAGAGGCTTACGTTGTTATCGTTTCGTTTTCTTTCAGAAATTCCCCCTGCCCGTTTCTTTCCACTCTTCAGGACCGAGGTCTCCAGTTTTGCTGTATTATCCACAATCATGGAAATATTTCTCATTTATCTATATAAGGACGGCGGTGTCTCTATTATATTACTTTTATATATTATTAATTATATTTTATTATATTATATATAATTTATTATATATCCTATTATATTATATCTTATCCTTTTCTGACCAGTTTTTGTATAGTTCAAAGAAGAGATTTTTTGGAAGGAAAATAGGTGTAAATATAATATTTCCGATGGGATGATAAAGTTACTAAAAAAAAAACATGATCTAATCTTTCCTCTTATAGTTTTTGTTATTTTTGTTTGCTAGAAATTATGCTTCCTATTCAGAAATTACAGTAGATATTTTCAAAGTTCAAAAACTATATTCCACAAATATATATATATATATTTATATATAAATATATATATATTTTACTATATATTTATATTTATATATATCAGTAGTTTCGTTCGCGCGAGAAAACGGTAGCATTTGCGGAACTGTCGCGTTTTTCTCGGTTCTGTGTAAACTATTTCATAAGTGGCTCCGGGATGGGTGCGAGTCGTGGGGGTGAGGGGGGATGAAGTCCTCCGGGTCGGTAGTAGAGTGGGAGATGAGTACCTGACTCGATTATTAGTCGGTATCTATAGGCGTTGTTTAGTTTAAATATAAAAGACTATTATAATTATTTATATTATATATTATATATATATAGTATATATATATATTATATAATATTTATAATATATATTATTATTAAATATATATATATATATATTATATTAAACATGTAGCTGGTTAGGCGAATAAGTGCAGAATGCGTATCCTTTCCAAAATCTTGTACTGTCTTATAAATATATTTGCTATATTATCTATATTAATATATATATTATCTATATATATTATTATTTTTTATTATTATATAGTATTATTATATATATATATTATATTTATAAATGTATCATCATTGAATGATATAATTATAAAGGAAAAGAAAGAAAAAGTTTGGACTGAGCAAATGCACATTAGTCATTATCGCAGCTATAAACAATTATATTTTTAAAATCCTAACGAAATCCGCGTAAAATTCTACTCGCGCGTCCGTCGGACACATGGTTGGGGGAAGGAGGGAAGGGGGGGGTATAGGTATTCTCCGACCCCGAAAAGTTAGAAAGAGAGACAAGCATGGAAATTATGGAGAATAACTTTTAGTTTTGGAGAATAGAAAATTTTGTGTTCAACTGTTATGACTGCTTGAGCTATGTACTTTTCGTAATAAGAAAATTATAGACTATATTTTCCACTAAGATAGTTGCAATATTTATCAAATCGGGATATTTCATCTAAAGAAATAATACTCCCTATGTTTACGAGTGTAGTGAATAATGTTTCTATTCTATGTATGTGAGGATCTTATAATTTTGTAATAGCACTAAAAAACCACAAAAATAGACCAGTTTCCACTAGTGATAAAATCTGTGCGCCTTGTCAATTCACAAAGAGGTAGTTCGATCGTCTGTTATTTAGTGCGCGGGCGGTGGGAAAAAAAATTAGAAGAGAGGAATGTTCCTATTGGTTCTTCACGACACTGACCACGCCCACGCATCACCGCGCCAAATACAACTTATATGACCATCAAGAAGAAGGACATATCTTCTGACCCGCCTTGCTCGACCCTTTCGACCCGCCCACAATTTTCCCAGGCTTCTTTTGATCTCATTGAGATTAAGCATGTATTATATATAATTCTATGATTCGAGTAAAATATGTCTATTGAATACTCTGAAAGCGTCTATTATTCCGACGGAACAAAGACAGAAGTGTAGTGGAAGTTAGATGGATGGATGTCTCTCTGTACCCTGTAGTTCACCATTCCGATGTCATAAAGCCACCTGTGTAAGATTTCCCTCGGTCGGCATTCTCTTTTGTCCAGTGATCCTTTGTCGACCGCGGCTGTCCCAATGGCACAGAAACGCAGGATATTTGGTCAAAACACTGCTTGCTGACAGACATAGTTTTACCACTTGTAGTTCGACGCATATTGTAACCAATCATGTACCTGATTTGTAGCCTCTCCAAAACTGTCTGTTGATATTTGCACTTACTCCTACTCTCATCCGTACGAGACTACACCTACTGGAACCGAAGCATTATATGTTGCCGTTGTTGTAACAACACACACTCAAACTGCTATCTTCGATATGTCATTAAATGTCGCCTAACCTCACGTTACATCCGTTATGCTGGGAAGTCCCAGTGCGAGTAGTAAGCCCTGCAAACTTCAGTGCAAACAACAGTTAGCCATGCTTGACAGGGTGCAAGAAATTGCGCAGCTCTGCTTCTCTGTTACGATAAAATATTATTACTCCTGTGCCATGGTCCAGTAGTCATTTTCGAGCAACCTCGGAGCAACAGCTCAGAGGACAACTTCGGAATACAAATCTCGTACAAGATCGTTCAGCTCACCCTGGGTAAACAATGACGACCATCCGACTGTATTTCAGATGAGGATAGACATCATCCAGGTCATGTGCATCCATTACATGTAGACGTTACTAAAGTTACCACCATGCTTCACGAATATCGACCGCAGTATAGCTGCTGACTACTGTATATATATTCGGGATTTGTAACCGATCTATACAGCATACGTCAAGTAATTGGGCCACATGAATTTTGTCATTCCTAAGACATATGTAAAAATAGGGAGTCCATAGAATGCGCACGGAAAACGGGATGTCTATTACAGCAATCCGACGATTATATATGTGATCAGCACCTTTCGACATTACTACTATATCTGCTACAAAGTCCATCCAAGAACAACTTACCTTTTTTCATTATTCTAAGCATGTTATAATAATAATAATAATAAAAATAAAATAATAATATAATTATAATAATATTATAATAATATATAAGGAATTAATATATATAGATAATAATAAGTAATATAATAATAATTAATAATAATTAATAAATAATAATACATAATAATACACCTGTACAAATTTCTATTTATCCCAGCGTCTAGATTCGAGAGCAGGGTTGGCCACAAAAGAAATGCAAATTGATTAAATCAACTGACTTTTTTTACGTAATTTTTTTAATAAATTCAATTCGAACTTTATGTTTTAATTTTTTTTTATTTAGGCAAAATTCTTTTTTTTTATATAAAATTCTATGAGTCATAGCTATCACCTAATTAATGATTAAAGAATATTATCATCTATATAATTAAATTCATCATGTAGTTTCAAGTCATTTTTTGATTTGGTTGATTTGTTTGATTTTTTTTAAAAAAATCAATTTGTGTTTTTTCGATTTTTTGAATCTTTTTATTTTTGGATTCGTAACGTACCGCGAAATAACTTTGCAAGTTACGAGATTATATATCGCGTGAACGTTTCTAATTTGAAAAATAGAAAAAAAATAAAAAAAAAATAAAAAAACATAAATGATTTTTTTTTAAAAATCAAAAAAATCACTAAATTTGCCTCAATTTGGTTTCAAGTCATTTTTAATGACGAAATAAATAAATAGAGTACTCAGATATATTTACCTTTATTTTATATATATATAAAATAACTTTAATCACTAAATATAAGTTATATGTACTAAGCTTTTATCTAATTTAAGGTATAATTAGGATCTCTTTACTCAATTTTATAAAATATACATTAAAAAAAATTTTTGTTGTCTAAAAAAATAAAAACTAAACCATAAAAAAAATCTCAAAAAATAAAAAAAAAAAAAAAAAAAAAAAAAAAACATTGTTCTACAGTTTAAAACTCATCGCGTATAGATTGCTGCAAACAATATCTGTTCTCATAACTTCTAAAGTTTTCGAAACCTTTGGCGACGGCATCTTTATCTGATATTCTGTTCACATAGTACTCCCAATTTTCTATATTATCTTTTATGCAAAATCATCATAACTGAGTAAGTGACAAATCAATTACTGAATTTTTTTAAAGAAAGACATATTGGAAAGTTACGAAAAGTTCCGTTAGTTCCCCTCCGCCGGTCCGGAAACCGGAATAACTTCTTAAAAAATCGAGGTTCCGGCCGAAGTTCCGGTATATCCCTACTATATATATATAGTTATACATATATTATATATATATTCATATAATTTTAATATATATACAATATTAATATATATACTATATATATATATATATACATTAGAATATATATATATTATAATATATATATATTATATTATATATATATATATATATACAGTATATATATATATATATAATATATATCTTAATATATAAATATATAATATATATTATTAAATATATATATATATATTATTATATATAATATATATATATATATATATAAAATGTAATATAGATATATTATATAATATTATATATATATATAATATTTATATATATATAGTGCTAACCAGCTTTAGTCAATCTCAGTAAATCTTCATAGTACTACTTCTAAAAGCTTCTACCTTTTCTACAAACACAATTTTTCTGTATAAGCTCAGCATGCATAGTCCACTAAGACAGTTTTCGTTAATCTCAGTTAAATTTATACTGTTCGCAAGACACTGAATGATCTTTAATGGTGTTCGTTGTGCACTGCTGAACTAGTGAAATATGCAGAGCATGTTTCGAAGAGGGAAATAGTCTCTGATATCTTTTACCCCCTCTTCTATTTCCACGGAATTCTTTCAGTCTTCTTTTTTGATTTTTTTTTTTTTTTTTTTTTTTTGCTGTACCATAGATCAGTTTCATTGTTAAAATCATTTAAACTGTGATATTCAGAAAAAACTTGGCGCATTTTCTCTAAAATCTTCCAACATAATATCCAACATTATAAAAGGCTGTGAAGGCAACAACAAGAAGGAGAGTAAATCTTCATCAATCTACTAAAATTCCAAGTAGGTGATAAAGAGTAATGTTTTCTAGAATTCCCTAGTTGAAACTGGTGAGCTTGAACGGGGCAGTTATCATCCTACTATTCTTGGCATCTGATAGTCTACTCCAAAATTTTCAGCAATTAGGTTGCCAAATATATAAATTCTGGCTTACAGTGTCCGCAGCATCATGATGACCTTTCACGGTTGCTAGTATTCGTTTAATGCTATTCGAAAACAGTAACATATCCAAAAAAAATTTATTACAAAGTATTTCTCAGAAGGTGCGTTCCATTTAAAATAGGATGTCAATGGTGAACTATTAATTTATAAACTGTAACATTACAAACAAATTGCGATCGAATTAGAACAATTCGCTATTTTAAAGTGCATAGAATGACTAAGGTCGTTGTACCGTGGGATCGCATCCTAATTCAATTGCCATTGTTTGTAAGGCTAAAGTTTTTGAATTTATAGGTTATGATTTACATCTGATTTTTGATGGAACCCATCCACAGATTCTAGTAATACGGAATACTTAGTTTTATATAAAACCAACACAGATAATGAACTGAGACTTTGCTTCAGTAAAGTGTAGTTGAAAGGCAACTTTCTCGTTGCATTGCCACCTTCTTCTGATAACCGTTGCAGCCCCTAACAATGCCAAAAAAAATCTTTGAAAATGGCAATACTTTTGTATTTATGAAAACAGATTCGCGAAAGAAGTTGATAATATACTTTACCGTGTGAATTGTGTTACATATTTTTTCCCAAAGATTACCACCATTCACGAGCCGATCCCTTTTCAAGGAGAGGGCAGAAAATAAAATACAGGAAACCCACCCAAGCCCAAGTCTAACTCAAATCTCTCAGGTGAGCGGAAACGTGGCTTTAAAGAGAGGAAGATTGAATTCAGTTGGATAAAACAAGATTGCAAGGAGTTCCACAGAAGAGAAGAGGCTAACAAGAAGGAGGCATCACAACGAGTGAATCTGGGATTTCCAATCTTCAAACATAATACATGCGGGATTAAGGCACCCCTTGTGTTAAAAGGGTTGCGCAATGGTGAGAGAATGCGAGAAGGCAATTCCCCCGAGCATCTGCCGCTGTCGTATCTATAGAAAAGAGATAATGCGCCAACGTCATGTTGCAGAGATAAAGGATCCAAAGGGAATTTGAAAGGGTAGAGTCGGAACACCTTCCCCAAATGTGAGAATGGTACTCCAAACAAGGGCGGATAAGGCCCTTATATAACTGGTGTAGTTGTGTAGAGGAAAAAAATCCAGCAGTGGGTACAGAACTCGCATCTTTTTTGAAACCACCTTAGCAACCGTTGTGATATTGCTTCCAAGACAGCTTGCTGTTTATGTTCAGACCCAGAATGTTTATGTTTTTCACATGTGAGAGTTAGAGTCGTCGAAAAAGATAGGAAAGTTGGGAGGTGTTTTAAAGAGGGAGATGTGAAGAAGTTGAGTTTTTAAAAACTTGAATTTCACTAGATTGCGGTGACCGCACCGAGAAATCCCATGCAGATCCGAAAGAATATAATCGGAAAGCTGAAAGTAAGAGGAAGCTCTAGATGCAAGAGAGGGAGCAGATTTGAAATGAGTGGAAGAAGAGAGTTGGTTATCGGCGTAAGAGATGATAGAAGTTAAAGTACCACTGCACGAGTATCGTGATGAAAAGTAGAGGGAATAAAGTTGGTGATAGAACTAAGCAGTTGAGAAATACCACTATTAACAGGAAAGTAGGAAGAAGTCGCTCCATCAACTAGTTCTGATATGGAGCCATCAGAAGGAAAACCTGAGAAAAGTAAGCAAAAAGGAGGAAGAATTCCAAAGGATGTTGAAGCTTAGAAGAGCCAGGGAGCGTGCAATAACCCGGTCATAGCTTAGATAATTCCAAGCGCCACCCACAAGACTACCCCGATTGGTCTCCTAACCGCAGCAGACATAAATCAGTTAGATTAGAAAAGCAGGTCGCCAGTTGTTCTCTCGAACGACCAAAGCCCAATTACTGATGACTGAAAGAAAGAATGAGGCCCATATATAGAGGAAATGAGTGCAAGGAGAGTTTACAAGTCGATTTTAGAATGAGTCAATGGAATAATAAAGGCATAGTTATGAGGATCTACGAGCGGGCACCCATTTCGGGTTCGACTCGGAACCCGAAAGATTTATGCTGCGCTCACCATCGCTATTCTCACGCCCTTAACCTGTTAGGAAAAATGTATTAGTAATTAAAGTGTCCATAGCACAGCTACGTGTTCGTGCAGGTACTGCACCCCCTCTTGTGATAACTAACTATACACAATCGAGCCCACGGTATATTAACCTAGCTCCGCAGCAATGACATACTCCCTTCTCAGAAAAGCCGTGGATAATGTTTCTCGGGCCCATAGCTTATCCTGACGTTTCCTACATCTACAGGCATACGAACTACGTATCAGGATGGCAGTATCCACCAATTAAGCAGACCGTGGGACATTGAGAAGAAGGAGTACGAAAGGGAATATGCAAAATGCAGGTCCACAGCGGAGGTGTAATTATAGCGGTGAGAAAAAGGAAGTCTAAAGAAATTGGCCCTTTCGCGACGGAGAGTTAGCTACAAATATCCATCAGATGTGACGAATGGCAGATAAGGAGAAGAACAGATTTACAAAGTCGCTAGGAGAGTGTTGAGCAAAAGGAAACTTTTTTAAGCTAAAGAAGAATTTAAGGATAAAATTTACTTGTCTTGTAATCAACATCAGCTGCTTCAAATCTTTCAAATTCCTCTCCTGAAACTTATTCCGAGAAGAATTAAAAGAATTAGATCAGGTGATAAGGATATGAAGAATTTTTGCCCAATGACCGATATGCATGTATCTTCAACTGACATGCCCAAAACAGGCCTCCATCGACAGCATGGATATTGGTGAAGAAGAACCAAATTCTACATTACGCGTGCGCAACAAAGATGATTCCCATACATACCCTGCCTCACATCCCAATAAATGCCATCTTGTTGACTAACCGGCCCGCTTACCCTCAACCCATTCAGCGACCACAGAATCCGCCGTTCCCTCTCAGATTCAAATTACCACGCGTACAGATCCATATACATCCTCCAGAGAGTCGACTCGCTAAGCCACGAATCCGGTCGCTAACGCCCCAATTAATCCAATTAAGTGCCAGACAGCTAAAGCTATGTGCGTGCGGCGCGTATCGTTGCGTCCAGTGATCCCCTTCGGCTGGTAGCGACGCCCCCGATCAGCTATCTCCACTCTAAATTAAGATGCTACGGCGATTGTCGTAGTTCAGAGTGTAAAGGATAAATAAGGTAAAACTGATTAATGCAAATATTTCGTATCGAGCCCCGAGCTCAGTGATGTGGACAATAAACTCAGATCGCGCGTGGTCAAAAATTGGTAGTCGGCCGATCCTTAGAATATTGTACTGTTCTTCATTAACTAGTTCAGAATCACTGAGACTGAAAGACTGAATGTTATTGGGCCTCCTTCCCGAACAAAGCCATCAGCATGAAGATGCATCCCAACACTCAGATGTGGTTCTACGTCTGAAAATCTTCTAAATAGAGGACCTTTGTGATCATTTGGATGCGAAGCGCGCAACAGTCTCATGAGAAGAGTAAAATATTCAAAGAGGACGTGAAAATCCTATATCATTAGGGGGAAGCACGCGCGAGTAGCAAAAACACAAGATAAATTGGATGTAGATGCAGGCAGGGAGAAAGAGTTTTAGCTCCAGTAGTAAATCTCGAGAATTAGGAGATCAAGGTTTTCGAGACGTGTTACAGGAGTAGCTGAATGTTCTGTATTAGGCTACCAGACTCCATCATCAGTCGAAAGATGTGAAGAACGATTCCATCATCCTCGGCACGACTTAGTATGTAGAAGCTATCTGGAAAACAATACCCTGGGCTCAGGGCTGGCCTTCTCAGAACTAGTAGTAAAAATGCTGATGAGGCTAGAGAGGGCTAGATACTCCACAGAATTCAAGATTAACACTCAGGCCACTTTACGGTTGCACAAGTCAGATAAGACGAAACCACAACTCGACCGACCGCCAGTCCCTACATGCTACTTACAATCCATGTATCTCGAAAGAGCCACTTCAAACAGAACGAAAAGCACTAACCCAGCAAGCTTTTCTCATACACGCCAGATGCCAAGTGATTGTTTAAAACATAACGAATAACATACCAACTCTAAGTTAGCGCAAGTAATCATTGATAACTAATAAAATATGATATAAATAATGACACGAAACAATAACTATAATAACAATAAATAAAATACGAGCATTACACATCTACACTAACACAGCGCTAATCAACGAACTGCTTAAGTTTCCTTTTAAACTTAAAAAAAAATAAATATATTCAATATAATATATTCTCATACACTATACAAATACACACCCTCTCATGACTTACTTCAATCAATGCACGCTCTAACAGACCTCACTCCACTATTCATAGACTCTGCGACAAAACTCAGCACACTCTGACAGCAGGCATACTGCACAACATCCTTCAGACACACGGTACAAGATTTGCAGCTGAAATGCCATCCTTCAAATAATTAGTATTAATCAGCATAACAAGCTAAAACTATATGGAAAAACAACAACGTAAAAATAAGATACGAAACGACATTTACAATTAAAAATTTGAGGAGAGAAAACAACTATATAAGAGTAGAAGAGAAGAAAACCTAAAAACTAACATAATTTAAAGACACAGCCTGGGCGGAGGACCACACTCACACACATTTGTCGCAACATAAGTATTTGCTAACACTAGTCACATTTGAAAGTAGTTGACACCAAGGTCAGTTTCTGACTTCTTCGAACTATTGTGAGCTTCACCCTTCGTCTTCCACTGCCATAGAGTTTCACAGCAAAATCAGACTCCACTCAACCTTAGCTCACCACACGGAAGTCATATCTGCCAACGTCTGCGAAAAAGTCTACAATCTTCTGCTGAAAGTCACATCTATTGATCTGTGCAATAGTTTTGGCGCAGACTTACAACGAATTCCACAACACCGTTGAACTCTTCACATGATCGAAAATTACTGGGATTACACTACTACCATCTTTTCTTTATTCCCGACTTCTATCTCACTTCTACTCATCTGATACTCAACTAGCACTCTACTTTGAATTCGCTCTTTACGATCATTTGAAATGTAGCACATACGCATATTGTTACCAAAGAGATAGTGTGATTGAAGTGTGCAACCTTTGCATCAAGCAACCGTGATAATATATAACTACTTTTAAGAAATTGGTAATAGCAGAAAATCATTATAATAATAAATAAATAATATAAATATAAAACATAATCAAAAATAATAAATAATGAATAAAATATAATAATAATAAATAATAATAATACATAAATAAACTACATACTCAATAATAATAATAATAATTAACTAATAACTAATAATAATAATAATAATCCATGGTTGTTTTCAGAACCTCAGAAACCCAATTTATTCATCGTTTTACACAACTGAATCTTCCTCACAGCTATACCATCTTCTTAGAGATTTGGTGTTCAGAATCATTTTCGATAATTCTTCATCCCATCTTAGATGTTTGTTCTGTATACGAGTTTTTTCTGTAGGCGTTGATAGTGAGCGTCACATATTCTGAGGTGGTTTCATGAAGGATGGAGTGAAGGACTCTCGTCTCATCAACTTCCTCCCTGATTTTATTCAGGAAAGGACCCAATTACAAACTCTAATAATTGACTTTAAGGTCAAATGTTGCAAATTTACAACAATTTCGTTAATTTCATCCAATCTGCATCGAACAGAAAGCAAAATACAGTATTTCGGTGAGCTTTAAAACGTTAATTTCGAGCGTTTATCTGTGCCTTTGTCCGTTTGCCTTTCATTTTTATTTGAAAGAAAAACCGGTTTTATGCATTTTTAATTAGAAATAAAAAAAACATTTGTCAAAATGATTTGAAACTTGAGCAATACAAAAACCAATCATTATTTAAAATTTGTTGCAATGAATTTTAGATACAAGACAATTTCCCTTCAGCCACTAACTCAAAAAAGGAGATAATTTTTTTTTTCACAAATGTTTTTTTTTTTTTTTTTTTTTTTTTTTTGGGGGGGGGGGTTATACAAAAATGATCTAAATAAAAAAAGTGTATTTCCTATCTGAAAATTTCATGTTAATAGGATGAATAGAAAATTCATCCAATCAATATTAAATATTCAGAGCATGTATAATTATAGGAAATACACTATTTTATTTAGATAATTTTTGAATACCCAAAAGTTTTGCCTCTGTTCACGGGAGAATTTTTTTTTTTCAAATGTATCTCCTCAATTATACATGAAATTGTATATTCCATATTCTTTCCCTTAAATTCCCTTAAAACCTTCGTTTAACCCAGTTCGTTCTCGAGCGTTAGGCCGCAGTAACGCGGCGTTCAGGAATTACGTTCTCGAGCGTTAGGCCGCAGTAACGCGGCGTTTAGGAATTACAGTCGTCTTCAAACTTCAGAAACTCACACAACTTATATTTCATCCCGAAATTGTGCCAAATCTCTTCTCCTTGAAAATAAAAACTTTTTTCCCATAGAAAATATAATAACCTTTCTGGTTCATCTTTTTCACTCCTTGGTATTTTACAAAAATTGTTAACTTAGCTTTACTCCATTCTATTTCCTTCCTCAAGTTTCTTCTGACGGCAAAACTACCGTTTTTCCTTCCGCTGAAGCTGAATTCTTTGGCATATCTTTGCCTTAATTCCACTTTAGACGATTCAGGAGCTATTCCTCCTTCACCATGATAAGGAAAATGCCTCACATTGTAATTTCTTCTAAAGACGTTATTTCTGTTATCTCTGAGCTTACCACTAAGAAGGCCGAACGGTATCTCACTTGTGGTGTCTTAGGACTTGTACTTCCAAATTTGTACCCTGCCTAGGTAAACTGTTTCGTCTTGGTCTTTCCGCTTCGATCTTCTATTCCTGCTGGAAGCATGCACTCATACAATACGTGCAGAAAAAAAGAGAACAACTCTCAACTCTCTCTATTGTTATCGCTTTAACCTCATTTCGCTCCAAAGTTTTCGGATCCATCCTTAACAGGTAACAGGAAGATTTGGAGACAACCTGATTCTTCTAATTATAACTTTTATCGCAAGTATAGCTTTTAAGCAGCGCTTTGCTGGTTAGTTTCTTTTCCTTTTCTCTTATTCAATGGTCCTCTTCTCATCATCATTTTGGTGATTTGATCAAGTCTATCAAAAGGTCTAGAAAAACTATTACAAGTTTAACACAGAAAGTATGTTGTCATTGACTCATACAGGGTAATATATAATAATATCTCCCTATAATAACTAATGAAGAAAGTCAATTATTTAAAAATAATATTTAGATACTTTGCTAAACATGCTTTTGGGGACCCAATAAAGTGAACAACAATATAAACGTAGTTTAAAGAAATTGGAGTTGCCACTGGGTGAAGCTCTCTATGAAGGAGAATTTGAGCTTGGAGAACAAAAGACTAGTAGATTTTTGATTCCATCAGCACCATTAGAGTACTCACCATA
Organism: Trachelipus rathkii; assembly: GCA_015478945.1. NCBI lineage: Eukaryota > Metazoa > Arthropoda > Malacostraca > Isopoda > Trachelipodidae > Trachelipus > Trachelipus rathkii. Next base: position 35,511 of record JABUQX010092676.1, read on the forward strand.
TTCTAAGGATATCAGAGGTAACTAATATCAATGGGATGAAAAAAATTGTTTCCGCAAGGCTTGATTTTCTTTTATGGATGGATGCACTTTGACACGCATTTAACTTTAACTATTATTCGAATTAGCAAAATTCCGTAGCACGGATCAACGATGCTGATTTAACCCTAATAATAAAAAAAAATATTCATGAAAATGTGTTTGAAAAAGTTTGGTTGTCTCAATGGAGATCTTCAGTGAAGCGAAAAATTCAGTGGTTATTTACAAAGTGGGTTGCAAAATAAAGGATTTAAAGTTTATATATATATATATATATATATATATTTATTGTTCTCTAATATAATAAATAATTATATATATATATATATATATATAATATATATATTATAGTATGTATATATATAATAACGTATATTATATATATATATTATATGAATAATAATATAAATAAACTATAATATATATAATAGTATATATCATGTATATATAAAGATAATATATAAATATTATATATATATATATATAATCATATATATATACTATACTATATATATAGTAGATATATATAAAATATACTATAATAGTATATACTATAATATTATATATAAATAAATATATATATATATTAAATATTATGGTATATATATATCAATACTATATAAAATATATAATATATATATATGTATAATAGTATATATTATTTTATATAATATATAATAATAATATATATATATATACATATATTTAGTATATAGTATATAGTATATATACATCTATATATTCTATATAATATATATAATATATATAATAATATATAAAATATATAATATAATATATATAGTAATATATTAGTGATAGATATATATATTATATAATATATATATAGATAATAATGGCGCTGCAGGAGCGTCATAGGAGGCCCTCTGTTGCAAGCTCAGAGCTATCCCCCAGATTAATTTATCGTATACTAATTTTTCCTTTAATAACTGAAAAATCTAGCATACTATCAAGAATAACTGTTCACAGTACAAATAAAGATTCAAGGGAGCACGTGTGAAACCATGACGTTGCCACTTCCTTCGCGCCTAACATGAGCGAAAACGGACGATCGTCTGTCAATTGACTCCGTTCTGGAAAATTACGAGAAAGAATAATATAAATGAAGGCTCGCCTTTATGAGCGTGTTAGAGCAGAAGAAGAGTCCCTCTCTCTCATCTCTCTCTAACTACCTATCTCTCCTCTGCTCATCTACTCTCTCTACTCTCTACGCTCTCTACTCATACCTCTATATACTCCTCTCTCATCTCTCTCTCATTCTCTCTCCTCTCTCTCTCTCTCTCTCGGTATTGACGAATTATTATTTTTAAACATAATTATTTTAAAAATAGCACTTAAATAATATTATATATATATATAAAATAAAAGATTATATATATAAGAGATATAATATAAAATATATAGTATATGCTATATATATATATAGTTATATATTATATATATATATTGTAATTATATTTTCTATAATATATATAATAATATATACTATTATATATACTATACATAGTATATTTCCTTGTTTTACAAAACAAATTGTTGTTCAGGCCACCCCAAGTTTTAAAAAATCCACTCTACGTCCCAGTGTTAATATATATAGTATATATATATAATAATTTTAAATACCCTTATATCACTGCTAATACATTATAATCTTCATAATGACGACATAGAATTCAGTGATTAAATTCAGGCTCCACTATATAGTCATATACTATTATATTATATAGTTCAGTATATATATATATATATACGTAGATAGATAAATATAATTATAATATCAGATATAATATAGCTATATATATATTGATATATATATAAGGCCGTATTTGTTTACTTCAGACGTTTACTCTACGAACAAATCAATATGTCATATAATGATAATACTAAGGGTAAATCTAGGACTTCTCCTTATCTTCACATATAGGAGGATGTTATATCCTTCTAACAGCATGATAGATAATATATATAATGTCTATAAGGAATAATATACACACCTGGCACTCACGCTTCATGTCTGTCGTACCGACGAAATAATTATAGTATATAATAAAATAAAAATAGATAAATATATAATATTACTAAAATATATAAAATATAATACAAGAATACTTGTCTGAAATAGGTCGTGATCATAGAATAAAAACTGGTTATGTTCAATTACTTCCACTTCATACAGGACTAATATAAATATATTCAATAAAAAAGAAATTAAAAAGAAAAAGAGAAAAGAGAAGCAAAAAAGAAGATTCTGCGTTTCTTTGTTACGAAAGATCGTAGCTTGTCCTTCTATTCCTTGTGTTCTCTTCCTAATAACTATTATAGAAGTGAAACAATTACGACACATTGTTCCTTGTATTGAATAAACAACGAGAAAAAGCGGTTCAATTTGGAATACTTACATCCTCATTCAGAATATAACTCATCCTCCTCGATCTCCTTATCAAAGTCATCGCATCCTAACTTAGGTAAGAAGACTCACTCACAACAAAACCGTCACATAAACATGAAAAATATACTACCACATACAATCCCAAACCCGCAATACAAACAACAAAAAAAAAAAAATAAAATCATTTGACATATCATTTGACATCATTCGAAATTTCTTGTTAGCATTATATCATAAATATTTATGCATCTACACCCTCTGACCGTACGTCTGCATTCTTTAAGCACAACAATCCACAATAATAATTGTGCTCGCAACTTAAGTAATAAAAATACATGATAAAGATTAATATATGATACACACACTCATAGAATATATACATATATATACTATATACTATATAATAATATATATATTAATTAATATAGTTGTGATTATTCCGCACATGTAACTATAAGAATATATATATATAAATAATATACTATAGATATAGATTATCCATTATTCTCACAGTTTTGTCTCTTCAATCTTTCATCGAATCATCCGGCAAAACTCAGCCATATTTTTTTAAATCGTCATCGTCATCGTTCATCGGCAAATTTCGCGATTATTATTGCCGGAAATTAAGTAAATTGAACACAAATAATTAAGAATTTGATAATATTCAAATCCCAATAATAATATAAAAAATAAATAATGATCAGATAATACATAATAATAAATATCATATAGTGTACGAAAAGTTATATTATTATATCAATATAGTAATATATATCGAATATATATATGAAATATAGAATTTTCTAATTATAGTATATATATATATATATTAATATAATATTCAACCATGAGCACCCTATCAGCCTTATAATATATAGTATTAGTATCTTATATTATATAATATTAATATATATTAGAATATGAATAGCCCATTTTCTTCTCAGGTCATTCACTCACATGTATCCCAGTGGCATAATGGTCTTTCTCCATCACCTCCCTCCACTAATCAGCGCAGCAAACTTACCAAATCCAACTGCGCCACACAACCCTCATCCTCATGCGCCTACGAAAGAAGACCATGACCAAAATCCACCGCCAGTATACACATATCTATAATCCACACCCTCTTCCTAGCAAACCAATCTTACAGACATCCCTATCCCTATAATCCATACGTGTTAGAGAGAAAAAATTGCCCACATCATATGGCCTGCGTGTCGTAGAAGGCGACTAAAGTACGGTGGTAGTTAGGTTGGCTGCCTACTACCACATATCTTTTGCCAGTAATGCTAATGGCTGCCTTGACAGAGTTCTATCGCAGTAGGGCACCTTCTACCTTCGGCAAACTTTGTATGATGCATTCATCTGTATATGAATGTCAGAGAAGATCGAATGTTTGAGGAGATAGCAGGCGATAGGTGCCTCCCGCATGTATTTAGAAAGGGCAATTTTATTTGCTCGGGTAGAAAACAAAAGATAAAGGAACGGGTGAAAATGAGTGTGTCATCTGTGGTGTGAAATGAGTTGATAGTGATTGCTGTGAAATAATGAGAGGGATAAGAAGGATTGAATTCTGATGATGAGTTGTGCTAGATACTATGGCGAATAGATCTATGTGACTGTGTGATAGTGACTAGAGTCTAAAGATATAAATTAGTCCTCGAAAAGGTCAAAATTTGTTGTCGGTTTGCGGAAAATCATATGATCATCTTGTAGCGTAAATGATATGAGAAAAGAGTACGAATTCTGAGAGTAATTGAATGATTTTTGGATGGGGGAATAGGGAGATTTCAGATCATTGGGCACACAATATCGTGCCCAAGTCAGATTTCTTGTTTGTATACGTATGTTCACCACCACGTCCACGCAGGCAGAGCCTATCTCAAGGAGGGGGTGTTGAAGTAGTCTCAAAGTGTCACCCTTCTATAGCGAAATGCGCATATTTTGCAACGCACAGACGCAGCCTTAAGTAACATTATCAGAGAAAGTACCAGAAGAGAAGAGATTCACTTAAAGAACCTAGTGGACGGCGAATGAAGACAGCACCACAGCAAAACGATCGTCGGAGGGAGCCAATGTCAACACAATACGGGCAG
>JABUQX010092677.1:0-22500 GCA_015478945.1 Trachelipus rathkii
AAGTTCTAAAACGCTAATGCATAAAAATTCCAGTGGCTATTGCGCAAAAATCTCCAAATTATATATGGACAAGCCAAATATAATCGTAATTTATCAATTATGTAAACACCTTATATTACCTGAGTGTTCTGGCTCAAAGTCGGTTCTGTTATCGTAAAGTTTCCTAGTCTAAGCTAAACTAATATTTATTTACAATAATATAATATAAAACAAATGAAAAATATAAACAAAGTTTCAAAAATGTCTAATATGAACACGGACGCTTGCACGCATCCAACGATCCTATCAATACAAGCACTGGTCAACAAGTTTTTCAAAGCTAACTAACAAACGAATACAGACTAACAAATCAGAACTGATCTTATCGCTATGAGTATCAAATATCAAGTGAATCCTTCCTCGCTCTGACTTCACGATATTGATTTTTGCTTGTGACGTCATTAATCAGGTTGTCAGTATTAATTCGTAGTTCATTATTTATTACAGGGTGGCATTTTTTTATTTTCTTTTTTGTATTCTCACCAAACTTAACAATTTTTAAGTAAGAAAAAACAAATATATATATATAATAGTGATAATTAAAGTTTTATATATATATATCAATATTTTATATTTACCTGAATACACTTATTTAGGGTCTGTCTAACTTTCTACTGGCAATTTTATATGTTACGTTAGGGACTGTAGTATTTATAATCGCGCATGGAATGTGCATGCGAGCTTATATATTTTATAAATATTTACACATAAATTATAGTTACTTTGTGCTCTCTTTTCACAACAGTTATTACATAAACCTCATGATATAACATATAAGATAATCTCACGAAGAAGTTGTCTGTTGTTTTTTTACAGATATAATCGCAGCTTTTCGCTATTCACACATCAGCTCACGGACATGACTATCTTCAGAGAACTTAATTTTCAAACATAGGAGCTCGGGGAACATATAAATATACTAAGCCCAATTTTACTGTTGTATTCTCTCTCTTCTCTGCGATAGTTTTTATTGACATAGAGTTAAATAATGGACTAAATTAGTGACCTAACAGGCATCGAATAATTATATTGTATTTTGATTAATTTTTAAGCTTATGAGATTGTTTCTACAAATGCAAAATCTAGCTAAATATAGTCCATCCGAATTTTGAGAGTTTCTATTTTTTGTGTTAAATATTAGTGAGTTTCTCATGATAATAGGTAAAAGACTCGATGATTTTAACTTTGTTTGGTATATTATTATTGAATATTAAATGGTTCAATTACGTAAATTTTCTATGTATGGTTAAACAAGATCGAGGAGGGTTTAACTACTTTGCGTATGGTCGATCGTAATATGTTGAATTTTATTCTATTATGTGTCTATGTTATTGTTTCTTCAACCTAAATAGTATTCTATTTTTAGCATTAATTGCACAAGTAGTTGTATCTTATAATATAATTATACTAAATTTTTCAGCTAATTTTTATTGTTTTTAAATGGACTAAAGAAGTATTAAGCTTTTAATGTATGGTTTTTATATGTTGTGTCACGTAATTTTATTAAATTTAATGTTCGGAGAGTATGAATTTTTTTATTAAGATGTATGTATACATTCGGAAATAGTCTTAAGTGCTTATAAATTAAAATGTTTATGGTATCAAAAGGCCAGAACTAAAAAAAAAACAATATTTATCTTGCTTTTGTAATTTTAACATATTTAGGATTATACATACTATCATCTCACATCACTTACGCTGAGTTAAGAGCTGTAATAATAATGTGGTTGGTGGAATAGTTTTAGATATTTTTGAAAGTGATCTGATGACAAAATTAAAATTCATTGTTAGTGTAGGTTGTCACAATTTGAGAGCACGTAGGACAAATTAGAGAGTAGGCTTTTTAGTGACTAAATTATGAGAGATTAATACTCAGGTACGTTATATTATAATCAGAAGCGGTGTCTTCAATTTTGTGATACAATGCTGAAGGGGTGAGGGATAGGCTATTCGGTCTTAACCAGGAAATAATAAATAGATCGAGAAAGGAATACTAGTTGAGATTCTTGTGTGGGAGTTCCTATTTGGCTGGGTACAAATTAAACTATGGATTAATAATGTTTAATGTCAACTAAATACTATTTAAATTCATGATGTTTAGTATTTTGAATACCTATAGGGGATATAGGGCTAGAACATCGTCCCACATAAACGAAAAACAAAAAACGTACAACCACTTAGCAGATTATGGGGGAATATGATGTATTTTTCAGTTAGTTCTAAATAAATATGCTAATTTTGTGGTATCGTTGATTTAAATACATCACTCGAATGAAATTATATGCAATAATAACCTTAGGTATATAAGTAGGTTTTGTTGTGTCTATATGAAACATAAATGTGGATATGAAATAACTGTAATTCTCTGATGGTTTCATGAGTCACTATTTGTGTGCTATACAAGGGTGTAAAATCCTACAATACTATATTTATTATAGTTATAATTATATATATATAATATTATATAATATATATATATAATTATATACTATTATATATAATATAATAGATATATTGTATATATAATATATATTATAATATACTTGATAATAATTAATCATACTACACTATAGGTTTAAGTTATATAGCTTATCAAAGAATGCGCATAACCTACTCACTACTCACAGAAAGAGTAAGATGATGGGAGAGATATTGTAAATAACAGTGGCGACATCTATTTAAGCGAATGCGCGTAGATAGTGTGGTGTGTGTGTGTGAACGTTGTTAGCATGGTAAGGAAATTTACAGCTGGAAACAGTGTTATGAGTTTAACATATTTAGGATATATGTTGGACTAATGGGACGGTAGCTGACAGAGTATAGTAGTGAAAGTTTGAATGGCAGGTAGGGGCTGGCTGGTGCAATTTAAGTGTCTTGGTGATGTAATAGGACATAGAAGCATGAGTGCGCTAGGGTCTTACATTAGAAATGTATGTGAGCAGAAGTAGTGTAGAAGATAGAGGAAGGATTCAGTAATTGAGTATAAGTATATAGAGTAAGTATAGATCTTGAAAATAAATATAAGAGGTAAATAATATAAAATTAAGAAGACTATATACAAAGGTTACATAACTCGCCTCATCTTAATAGCGAATACTTTAGAGAGAGCTAGTATTAAGAGTGGCGTAGGATAACACGAAGAGTAGAGCAAATACATGCGAGACACGAGGTCTATAGTCAGTTTGAAGAACAAGTAGTGTGGGCTAGAAACAAGAGAGAAACATCGAGATACGCATAAAACTGGAAACCAGATACGCTCGCTTGTCCATGCAGTATGAGTTTGTCGTCACGCATCAATAGATGGAGAGATAGGGTTGAGTATAATGTGTGCTAATAATCGAAGTTCGTGTGAAGCGTGGAGAGGTGATAATGCGGATAGAGTGTGTAAAGTGCGAGGTAACTGAACTCTGGGCGTGGAGTATAGACGAAATAAACAACCGGAGTTGAAGCGCAGAAGAAGAAAAGTCACGATTGAGATCGGATAAAGAGGCAATGTGATAGAGGAAAAGTAGGAGGAGTTTGAGGGGACACAGAGTGGAGAAGAAGGACGAGATGACGATGGAAATAGAGGAGATAAGAAGTAGTAACAGAGGTGTTTGAGGCGAAGAGGAGAGGAGACGTCTTGGAGAGAGTGATTTGTTGAGCACCATGACAAGGAGGGATGTAACCGCGGAGCTTAGAGAGACGAAATGCATTACACTGAATGTCTCTGGTCGAAGGGTCAAATATTAAGCGCCAGGACTAGTGTGTATAACTGAATCCTGACTCAAGGTTGCGAGACCAATTCTCTCTAGTGCTATAATAAGGTTTCAAACATGAGATCTCGTGTGAATGATAGTACTTTTATTTCATATATAGCTTTGATGTTGGATGAGCTAGTTATGTAGTTCCACTTCTACATGTGATAAGTTCGTCTAGTAGTTTCTCTGTATGATTCTCCATGCTCTAACATGGTGACATATTCATGGATAACAACTGACCAATATCTGTACATCTATCAGTGACATATAGGGGAGAGAACTTATGATGGTAATGGCGGGATTGGTTCAGGATTGGATTATTCTATCTGAGTCCGTATCTATTGACTTAATGTTATTAGCATAATCCTAAAATTCTATAAATTATATATTCATTATTATTATTATATTTATTATTATTATATATTTTATTAAATTTATTATAAAGTAACTATATTTATAATTATAATATATATTATATCTAGGATGTCATAGTACATATACCTGAGAGAGTATTAAATATAAAATAAATAATTAATTATTTAATTACAATTATGTATGGTGTATTATTATTTAGTATTGCCTGTATTTTTTATTTTGGCAGACCCCGAAATATAAATTGAATATTGTATTGTAATTATGAGGATTGATTTATTACTACTGAACCATAATGAACCAAAATAGTACTATAATAAATGTTATATATATATTAAAGATACGTAAAATTTTGTAAAACTATACGTATATAATTATAATATGTAAAAATATTAATAATAAAAATTATATATATATCCGTACGAATAGGGTCCGGTGGAAATCTGAGAAGTCAGACACGTCTTGGAGGGCTTCGTGTAGGCCAGGAGATGATGTTTATCGAGAGTTTAAGACGGAGTCACGCAGAATGAAGATTGTTGATTCACTCTCATTAAATAGAGAAATAGGATTTTAGAATAAAGAGCATGGAACTGCTTTCAGTAAAACCTTAATATTAATTTTAAACAATAACAATATAATTATATATTAAATAAATAATACTAATAATTATTAACAATAAAAATATAATTAATCAATATATCAAAAATTCATGTAAAATAATTAGTATTGATAAAATATATTAAAAATACATGAGAGTATATATTATATATATATAACTAAAGTTAATAAGAATAATATAACTAGTTCCCTGAACTTATTAGATATATCTATGGTTTTACGGGGGAGATTATTAAGGGTAACAATTATAAAGATTACTTGTTAATATATAAAAATTTTATAATTTATCTTTATACATGATTTTTGAATACGTAAAGAAAATATACACTTGTAAATTGCTAAGACATGTATATCTGATTGTTTAGGTAATAGAGTGAATTATAGTATCATATCAATTGACAGTTGATATAAGGCTAATAATGAAATCTGGTATTTAAAAAAAAGAGCACAAGTGTAGGTAATAAATTAATTAAATCCAACGAAGGGTATGTTATTACTCTGACTACACATATAAAAATATCCTGTATAAAGAATGCACGTGAGCGAAACTAGTGGAGCTTTTTTATCTTTATTACTCTAGTTTTTTATATACACACATTGCTGACATTTTTCGAATAGCAATAACTGCAATTCATATTAATTTAATTGTTTGGTTTTAAATTATTTAAGTATTCATTATATGACAGTAATTGCAAAAGACTCTTGGGATCTGGGAAGATAAACTAGGAAATGAAATGGACTGAAAAGTTCCTGAATGTCTCAGGCACCACAAGTAAAATGTAAATATACAGTGATGCATACCAATAAAATTGAAAGAATAAAAGTGCTTCGGAAAAAATCTTGTAAGCTCTTGTCATATTCTGGCAAATAATAGCTGAATCAAGTAGCTAATACAAACCGTTGAAAGTATGGATGTTACAGATGTAGAAGAACACCGGGGATTCATCTAATTTTCGATGGCTGCAAGACATTCAACAATGAAAACATGGTTATCTGTATCTGACACACCAAAAACTCAAAAGAAATTGTCTAAATATACCATTAAAATGGCAACTGCTCGCACAATGTTTTTTTATAATATTAATAATATCAATTTTTTTTTTTTTTATGCTAACAATTGATTTTTTCAATATTAGTATTGAATTGTTACTTTGTTTGAATACTGATACAATACTAAGCCTGGTTACCTCACCTCACCATCTCCGAAAAATCTTAGCAGGTCCTATCTATTTGGACACGGCTTTGCCATATATAGTATATATATATATAACTTTAAGTAATATATATATATTGATAGTAATAATATATAATAATTATTATATTATATAATATATTATCCTCCCTTTCCAAGGATATGAATACGAATACATATAGCACTACAGAGTGCTAAATATATATATATATATATATATATATATATATTATATAGAGAGTATATATATATATTATTAGATATATAATATATATATATATATAGTAAATATATATATTATAGAGTATATATATATATATTACTAATATATATATATATATATAATAATATATATATATTATATATATTCTTTCAATCAAATTGATATAAAAATGAGCTTATAAACATTTCACTAAGTAAAAAGAGTATCCATATTTATAAATATTTTTTTATTTTATGTTTTAATATTTTACATCATATTATTCTGACTTTTTAAATAAAAAAAACCAAAGTGGGCAAAATAGCGGTTTTTTTTTAAGGTTGTTTTTTTTTTTTAAATAACCCGGGTATAAAGTTTCTTTCGGGTCAGTGCCCACTCATGCTAACTCCTGATATCAAGTCAATGTAGTTAACTACAATAGTCCTGGTTAATAGATAATAATAAGCTCGATCATACAATTTATTTAATCGTGAACCTTTTGTATACCTTTCTTCTGTAATTTTAGTGGTTCATAATTTAATTATTAACATCGATTCACGTTATATACTATATGTCTAAATATGTGTTAACACATATCATTATTATAATTTCAGGTTATATATTCTCTATATTTCCGTTGTCTTTTAATTGTGCGATCGTTATATCAATCCTCTTTCTTTGTACTTATGGATTTTCATCTTGTTTCTTCTCCTCCTGAATATTCTACCTTTCGTCTTGACTCCACCTTTACTATTTATTTGTTAAAGTGGTTCACATAATAAGATATTGTTATTTAGTTTTCTCTTATCACATATTCAATAACTATATCTAGTTAAAGTTGGTGTATCAGGAATTTCTTCTCTTTTGATTAGTGTTTAAAGGTTATTATAGCAATAGTGAGAGTCGGAAATCCTACTCTCACATGTGGTGATTTTCGGAGTGAGGGAATCGCTTGAAAGAATCAAGCGATTTCCCCTTGGCCCCTCAATCACAGTGGTCCAGGAAAAACATTTTTTTTTTGAGTGGTAATTTGACACTATTATAAAGAAATACAAAATTCTACTTCTACAATACACCATTATAAAATATATAGGCAGACCTCCTTAATCCCCGCCAGACGGTTGACTATTTCAACTCATCTATTGCAAACCCCCCCTTTTTTTTTTTTAGGATTTGTGAAAGTTTATTCATAGTCATCAACGGTTGGTTGCATGCGTTTTGTCCATAGTATTAAATAGAGGGAAGAAGATGGTTTTTTTTTTTTTAAATTTTAACTATGGTTAACTCTAAGTAATGCAATCAGAAATAAGAAACCCCCCCCTTTCCCCCTTTTTTTTCTTTTTCATTATTTAACTTATCAGTTATATTATGGTAAACTCTTACATTTCTCAAGTTTTCTATGGCTTCTTTCCCAATGCTTTAAGGTATAAACATTATTCTTTTTCATCCTTAATACCCGATAAGGTCCGGAATATCTATCTGCCAGTTTCCCCCCATTATACTGCTGGTTTCTAACTAATACAAACCTTGCCTTGTGAAGGCCTTTTGGAGCGAACACATTTTTATTTTTATATACATGTGCTGCCAAAGGTCTACGCATTAAAGCCACTAATTTCTTCAAATAGGCACTTTGGCTGACCGTGGCCCTGAGTGCCTCCTTCTGTAATTAGCTTCCCAGCACTGATAAATTTTGGTCGAACATGAACACACGGAGTGACCCCCTGCTCGTTCAAAGGGCTAATTCTCAAACAATACAATGCCCAGGGCAAGATTTCCGGCCATTTTAACCCTTCATTGGCACTATCGTTTACCATACATCTTAGTGTCACTATGAGTGGTTTGATATATAATATATATATATATATATATATATCTATATATATATATATATATATATATTAATATATATATATATATATATATATATATAATATATATATATAATATATATATATTATATATATATATATATTACTAGTTTATATTAGATAAAATTACTAGTGAAATGATCAAGAAGGGAGGCGAGATGGTGATTGATTGATTTGGAAGTTGTGGTAATAAAGCGTTATGGAGGGTATAGTTCCAAGGATTGGAGGAGAGCGGTAATAGTACCCTTGTATAAAGGTAAGGGAGAAAAGGGAACTGTAGAAATTATAGGGGAATAAGTTTATTGAATGTTGTAGGGAAGATATATGCTGGATTTTGGTCGAAAGAAGTGCGTCGAGTGTGAAGGGACTGGATTGGTGAAGAACAAAGGTGGCGTTTAGGAAGTGGTAGAGGTGTGTGATTCAAATCTTTACATTGAAACAAATGATTTGAGAAAATGAGGGAGAAGAAGAATAAATTGTATTTAGGTTATGGATTTTGCAACAGGCGTATGTAGAGTAATAGGGAAGGTTAATGGCAGGTGTTAGTGATATATGGTGTTGGTGGTAAGGTCCTTTTCATGAATCAAAGTTGTATAACGATAGTGAAGGCGTGTGTAAGAATAAATGGTGTCAATGGTGATTGTTTTAGGATTAAATAGCGGAGTAAGACAGGGTTGTGTTATGTCTCCTTGTTATTCACTTGTATATGGAGGGGTAATGAACATTGAGGTGGGGATGGAGGAAAATGGTGTTAGAAATGGTGGAGAATGGAGTTGGGTGGAGGTCCTACCTATTATATGCGGATGATTGGTTCTGTGTGGCGAATCTGAAGAGAGTTGAGAGGATTGATTAGAGAGATTTGGCAGGGTGTGTGAAAGGAGGGGCTTGAAAGTAAACGTGGATAAGAGTAAGGTTATGGTTTGTGAGTGAAGGACACCCCTCAGTGTGAAGTTTATGTTAGAATGGTGAGCAGCTAGAACAAGGTCTGAGTTTAAATATATTTAGGGTATATGTTGATGAGAAGGGAACGGACGATGCAGTGTAGTAGGAAAGTTGTTGATGGCAGGAAGTGGCTGGTGCAATTAATCGTTGGGTGAATGCAAAGGGACTAAGTCCTGAGTTCATTAGGGTTCTACATGAAGGGTATGTTGTTACCTGTGTTATTGTATGGTAGTGAGAATATGGTCTGGATAAGAAGTATAGATCTAAAGTTTCAATGTGTTCAGATGGACAATCTAGGGGTGTGCTAGGTGTGAGAAGAATTAATAAAGAGAGGAATGAACGTATTAGACGAGTGGTGTGTGTGAAGAAAGGGGTAAATGAAGAATAAATGAAAGTATGTTAGATGGTTTGGTCATGTGGAAAGGATTGAATGATAGTCGGTTGGTTAAGCGGGATGTATAGTGGTGAAAGTGTTGGGGAACCGACCGTCTGGGAGACCGAAGAGAAAGTGGCTTGAGTCGGTGAACGAATGTCCTGAAGGAGAGAAATGTGAGTTTGGCAAGAGGCAGAATAAAGGTGCATGATAGGAGAGAATGGGGCGGGGTTTTGTATGGGGGCATGGTTGTGGCCCCACCTGGGCCAGGGGAAGAACCCTTACATTTGACGATTGCCATAAGTGAGGGTCCGTCGCGGTCCCTGATGGCTCTAGGGTGGATTTTCTGTCTGTGACGAGCTCTCACTAATTAATGGTACAGAGGGGCGGTAAGGCTGGCTTTCTTTTTCGACGTTTGTCATGTTCTCCTACTGCTTTTCCTTTCCGATCTTGTACAGCACCTTAACCCCAATCTTGGGGCAAAGAGAAAGGTAGAAAGAAAGAAAGAAATATATATATATACTATATATATATATATATATATATATATATAATAATATAATATATATATATATATATATATATATATATATATATATATTATATATATATATATATATATTATTATATATATATATTATATATATATATATATATATATATATATATATATTATATATATATATATATAATATATATATATATATATCTACCTTTTCCTGCCCAAGACTGGGGGTAAGGTGCGTAACATGTATCGGAAAAGAAAAGCAGTAGAAGAATATGACAAAAGTAGAAAAGAAAGCCCAGCCTTACCGCCCCCTCTGTACCATTAATTAGTAAGAACTCGTCGCAGTCAAAAAATCCACCCTAGAGCATCACGGGACCGCGACGGACCCTCACTATGGTAGATCGTCAGTGTAAGGGTTCATCACTTGGCCCAGGTGGGTAACAACCATACCCCCTAACAAAACCCCGCTATTCTCTCATTATGCACCTTTATTCTCGCCTCTGCCAAAGTCACATTTATCTCCTTCAGACATTCGTTTATTGACTCAATCCACTTTTTCTTCGGTCTCCCAGTCGGTCGGTTCCTAACACACTCGTCACTATACATCCGCTTAACCAACCGACTATCGTGTCGGCGCCGGAGCTCCAGTATATTTTGCTGCCGTAATGGAGTATTTGGCTGCTGAAGTTTTAGAATTGGCTGGTAATGCAGCTAGGGATAAGAAATCTCGTATCATTCCAAGTCATCTTCAACTTGCCATCAGAAACGATGAGGAATTAAACAAACTCCTTTCTGGTGTTACCATTGCTCAAGGTGGCGTTCTGCCAAACATCCAGGCAGTTCTGCTTCCCAAGAAGACTGAAAAGAAGTAAACTCTAATTAATACCTTATAAGGTATTAATTAGAGTTTACTTCTTTTCAGTCTTCTTGGGAAGCAGAACTGCCTGGATGTTTGGCAGAACGCCACCTTGAGCAATGGTAACACCAGAAAGGAGTTTGTTTAATTCCTCATCGTTTCTGATGGCAAGTTGAAGATGACGTGGAATGATACGAGATTTCTTGTTATTCCTAGCTGCATTACCAGCCAATTCAATAACTTCGGCAGCCAAATACTCCATTACAGCAGCAAGGTACACTGAAGTTCCGGCGCCAACACGCTCAGCGTACGTTCTTCCTCATTTTATCAAATTCTTCTCACACCTAAACACGCCCAAGATTGTCCATCTTGAACATATTGAACTTTAGATCTAAACTGCTTATTCCAGACCATAGTCTCACTACTATACAATAACAGGTAACAACATACCCTCCATGTAAGACCCTAGCGCACTCAAGACTTAGTCCCTTTACATTCACCAACGATTTAATTGCACCAGTCACCTCCTGCCATTCACAACTTTCCTACTACACCTGCAATAATCCGTTCCCTTCTCATCCAACATATCTTAAATATTTAAAAAACTTGTTCCAGCGTCTCACCATCTAACATAACTTCACACTGAGGACTGTCCTTACTCACAACCATACCTTACTCTTATCTACGTTACTTTCAAACCCCACTTTTACAACCTGCCAAATCTCTCTACCAATCCTCTCAAACCTCTTCAGATTCGCCACACAAAACCAATCATCCGCATATAATAAAGTAGGTAGGGCCCCTCCACTCATCTCCATTCTCCATTATTCTAACACCATTTCCGCGCACCCCACGCTCTAATTCTTTCATAACCCCACCATATACAAATTGACAACCAAGGAGACATAACAACAACCCTGCCTCACTCGCTATTAATACTAAACCATCACTTTTGACACCATTTATTCTACACACGCTCACTATCGTCATACATACCTTTTGATTCCATTCAGAACCTACCACCCAACACCATAATATCACTAACACCTGCCATATAGCTTCCTATTAAACCATAATATACCCTGTTGCCAAATCCATAAACCTAAAATACAACTTATTGTTCGATCCCTTGAACACTCATTTGCTTGAAGATAAAGATATGATCCACATATGGCTACCCTCCTAAACGCAACTTGTTTCACCAATCAGTCTTCAAGTCACTCGCGCACTCTTTCGACAAATACCAGCATATAATTTCTCTACAACACTCGATAAACTAATCCCCCTATATTCCTACAGTTCCCTTATCTCCCTTACTCTTATATAAGGGTACTATTACTGCTCTCCTAAAATACCTCGGAACTACATACTAAATAAACGCTTTATTATACAACTTCCAGATCCAATTAATGACCATCTCGCCTCCGTTCTTGATCATTTTATCAGTAATTTCATCTATACCTGCAGATTTACCATTCTTCAACTTTCTCTCACTCTACCCATTACTCCTCCTTGCTAATAACCTCATCGCAAATAAACCTATTCCTTCTTGCTCCATCAAACAACCCACAGACATTCACTATCACCTCTTCATTACTGCCAATATTATACAGATTTTCGAAGTGTTCTTCACACTCCCTTCACATTCATTTCATCAGTTGCAAAAGTACCATCCATATTCATTATTCTGAGCATGTTCCCCTTATTCTCATTCTTAACATTTCGCGCTTCCTTCCAGAAAGAGCTTCTATTCCCTTGTAAGTCCCATTATCTCCTTCCAAACTGTTCATTTACCTCTTTCTCTTCTCTATGTATGCACCTTTTAGTATTTCTTTTTTTTTTCTCCTTATATAGATTCCAAGCATCTTTCTTTTGAAACTTCATCATTTGCTTTTAGTACATTCAACCACGCTTCTTTTTTTTACTTTAACTGCTTGCATCACCTCTTCATTCCACACACTCACTGTTAACATTCTTACTTCCTACTTTACACATCCCACAATTATTCTTTTGCAGCTGCTAACATTGTTCCCTTCATATAATATTATATATATTATATTATATATATATATATATATATATATTATAATATATAATATATATATATAATATTATATATATATATATATTACCTTCCTTGACGCAGCACGTCTTTTTGTAGCATACTGACAATTTTTCATAATAAGTCTAGGCAAGACAACATGGCAGGGGCAACCACTTTGTGTGCGAGTGAATCATCTTCCCTTTTCTCTAACAGTTTCTTTAGAGTCTTTATTAGATGACTTTTATCTTCTTTGGTGGTCAATGATGTGAGAATTTGAGGATTAGCAGATAACACCTCCTTGAGCAGAGCAGAGAAGACCTATAAGGTACATCAACTAAATTGATTTCTTCCAATTCTCCTGCACAGCCGTTTTCATTTCCTATAATATATATATATATATATAAAATATATATATATATATATATATTAATATAATATACATATATTATTATAATTAATATATATATATATATATATATATATATATATATATTATTATATAATATATATATATATATATATTATATATATATATATATATATATATATATATATATATATATATCCACAAATTCAGGTATAACTAATATTTATACAATATACTTACTTCAAATAAAAGGGTAACTAAATGCAAACGGATGGCAAACTTAAGGGCTGTCTCAGAGTAGCAAAGATACTCAGCTGTTTTTAAGGAATTTTCTTGATTAGCTATCCACGTCAATTCAGATGCTTGATCACTTATCTAAAATGATTAAATTGAAATAAATCTTTTACAAATGTGAAGATGGTTTAATAAACAAGATTTTAAACACTATATACGAGGGCAGGCTAAAAAGTAACGCCTGTTCTGCGGTAAAATCTCATATGCTGCAGCTAAGATAATGAAACAAAAACTGAAAGAAGGTCAAAGGTTTATTCAATGACCCTGCAATATTATTTTCCTACATACTCCTTTAACATCAATAGATTTCTGCAAACATTGAACCCACTTCTCAAAACTGCTTGAAAAGAGGTCGATCTGTTTTCCAGAACCTGTCTGCCACCAACTTCTTTACCTCGTCATCTGAACTAAATCTCACTTCATTGAGCCTCTCCTTAACTTTGGAAATAAGTGAAAATCACTGGGTGCCAGATCAGGACTGTAGGGTGGGTGATTAATGACCTCGAAGTTCAAGCGTTGAAGCTTCTGAAGCGTCTGGGCACTGCAATGTGGTCGAGCATTGTCATGATGCAGGAGGAAAACGGTACGGTTTGGTCTTATTCGAAGTATGCAGCTCTTCAATTCCTGGAGAGTTTCACAATAACGATCAGAGTTTAAAGTCGTGTCATTCGGCAGATATTCCGAATAGACGAGGCCCTCCACATCCCAGAATGCTGTCAGCATGAGTTTACCAGCCGACGGTTGAGTCTTAAACTTTCGTTCGTACGCCGGGTGAGCTTGGGTGTCTGAATTCCATAGAGGCTCTTTTTCCTTCTGGATCGTAGTGCTGGACCCACGTTTCGTCTCCCGTTAAAATGTTGGGAAGAAACTGACCGCCATTTCGACGATAAGGGTCTAGAATTTCAATAGCAATATCAACCAGTTGTTCCCTCATGTCTTCTGTCAGCTGCCTTGGCATCCAACATGCATAAATTTTTCCAAAATTTAAATCTGCAATTATTGCTTTGACACGCTCTTTCAAAATTGCAAGCTTGGAAGCAATTTTGGAAACTTGTGTCATCAATGTGAGCATGATGTTGGTCAGTAGTCACTGTGATTCGGTGGTCACTTCACGAAGCATCATGAATCGACATGTCATCCATAGTGTCCGTTCCCTAGACATCGAGCAAACGACAATGAATTTAAGCCGAATTCTGAGCACCTTTGGCATGCAAAAATTCAATCACTGCATGTTGCTTCAACAAAGTATCACTAATAGCTTCCATGTTTCTATCACTGCACAAAGGAAACCAAATAATTAATCCGTTCGCGTGTCAAATCAATTCTACAAGCTTCAATCTTTGGACTGCAGGTATGAACATGTTTATACCCATTTCCGTTGCTTAACAATGCATTAACAGGTGTTACCTTTCAGCCCGCCCTCGTATATATATATATATATATATATATATATATATATATATATATATATATATATATATATATATATATATATATATATATATATATATATATATATATATATATATATATATATATATATATATATATAACACCTGTAGTAAAAAAATTAATAATTACTTAATTTTGTATTTGCCGGAGCCGGAGCAGCCTCTTTTTTTGCGGCTCTGTACAACTCGCATTTCTCTCCTCCAGGGATTCCTTTACTGACTCAATCCACTTTTTCTTTGGTCTCCAAGCTGGTCGATCCCCAGCACACTCACCACTATACATCTGCCTAACCAACGGACTATCATCCATCCTTTCCACATGACCAAACCATCTCAACGTACTTTCATTTATTCTCTCATTTAACCCTTTCTTTATACCACACAACTATATAATACATTCATGCCTTATTTTATCAATTCTTCTCACAACTAACCCCTCACCCCTAAGATTGTCCAACTGAACACATTATACTTTAGATCTATACTTTTTATTCCAAACCATATTCTCACTACTATACATTAACACAGGTAACAACATACTCTAATGTAAGACCTTATCACCTCAAGACTTAGTCCCTTTACATCCACCAACTTTTTCACCACCAACCTTCCTGCCATTCACAACTTTCACTATCTACACTCTGCATCATCCGTTCCCTTTTCATCAAACATATATCCTAAATATTTAAACTCAAGACACTTGTTCCAGCTGCTCACCATCTAACATAATTTCACTCCTTAGACTGTCCTCACTCACAACTATAACCTTACTCCTATCTACGTTTACTTTCAAACCCCTCCTTTTACACACCCTGCCAAATCTCTCTACCAATCCTCTCAAACTCTCTTCAGATTCACCACACAAAACCAAATCATCCGCATATAACAGGTAGGGCACTCTCCACTCCCCTCCATTCTCAATCAATCCACATTTTATTTTGTATCTAAATTCTATATATATATATATATATATATATATATATATATATATATATATATATATATATATAGAGAGAGAGAGAGAGAGAGAGAGAGAGAGAGAGAGAGAGAGAGAAGAGAGGAGAAAAAGAGAGAGAGAGAGGAAGAGGAAGGAAAGGGGAAGGAAGAGGACCTAAAGGAAAGGGAGAGTGAGAGAGGGGCGTCTGTTGCGGGGAGGCTTCCAAGATTCATCTATTATTGAAGGTGGTTATTCAACACCAGAATTTAACCCCTTCAAATTGGTGACCATCCGGAGTGACATGTGCCACTGTAGTGGCACAACGAACACCAACAAGCAACCATGAACACCCATCAAATCACTGAACATCCATCAAATTAAGTTTCTTCTGCTGGGCGCTACTCTGTTCGGTCATCCTGTGCCGCCTGTACCGTTCAAGCTTCTGCAGGTGCGGACCAACTGCACGTAAGAGTACAGAGTGGTCGAAGCCTTCTCGGTGACCTTAATGTGTGCACACCTAGCTCTCACCTGACAGCTACACGCTACTACCCGACGTCCTTCCAGGTCCGGAGAGCGGAGTGTGCTCGCGGCATTGTCACTGGGGGGAGTTCTGTGGCGTCTGGGGCAGGAGGCTGCATCGTGACCAACACTCACTTTCTCTCTTCAGTATCTAATAATGCTGGTGGAAGGTGGTTATTCAAGACCAAGAACATAACCCCTTCATTATATAATATTAATAGATATCAAATACAAATATATAACTATATATATATATATATATATATATATATATATATATATATATATATATATATATATATATATATATAAAAATATATATATATATATATATATATATATATATATATATATATATATATATATATATATATATATATATATATATATATATATATATATATATATATATATATACACACACACTCCGGAGTAAAATTGTCCTATTCTACTCTTTCAGTTTCACTTAATATCTATCAGGTAACAATTCCACGACTTCTAAATATTAATTTTTATTTAATTTGATGAAAATAGGAAATTTGTGTCCATTAACTTCAACCTATTTTATTTCAGGTTACCAACCCTTCTAGGTATATTACCCTCATTTGGACGTTTTGATTAAGTTGTGCTGATTTATACCAAAAACCATTGAACAACCCTTTACAAAATAGGATTTCAAAACAAATGGTATATGTTCCTTTAATTATTATTTGTTGTAAATATTTTACTGCACTGAACATATTTTATTTCATGGGATATCTTAACTGGCAATTCCCAACACTTGCTTAACAATAGCATAGTTTCACAGACTTGATTCCCTTATTTCTGAAAGTTGTTCTATAAAAGTTCATTTCCTTAATATCTTTCTGCCTCCTATCATATCTTGAATTATCGAAATTTTGATATTAACCTTTCCATGTCTCAATTTCACTTAACCTAAAGCTATATCCCTAACAATTACTCTTATTGAATAAAACTTCTCTCTTTTTCATATGTTTCTCTCGTAACTAGTTTATTGCTATCCAAGTTTTCATTTATATTGGATATCTTTACCCCCCACCACCCGATAGTGTACAGTCAACATCTATTTACTTTAAAATCAAATGCAAAATTAATAAATTCACATTTTCAAAAATTAAATAAATTTAACATTCTCTT
The DNA here is from genome assembly GCA_015478945.1 of Trachelipus rathkii. Classification (NCBI taxonomy): domain Eukaryota; kingdom Metazoa; phylum Arthropoda; class Malacostraca; order Isopoda; family Trachelipodidae; genus Trachelipus; species Trachelipus rathkii. The sequence goes on from JABUQX010092677.1 coordinate 17,478, forward strand.
ACTAGAAGTTAAATGTGCTACAAAAGCATTTTATTCTACCTGAGACATAAGGGTTTTCAACATGTTCCCCCTCCAAGTAGTACCGTTTCGTGCAACGCATGTTGATAATAATTCACAAACTTTATAAACGAGCTGAGGTTGAAAGTCAAGTTGATTTAAGCAGCCTTCAAGAACTGTAGATGTGAATTCATCTATAAAAAAAAAATTCAATTACAAACATTTGAAGTTATAAAATTGTCATTTTAATTTCAGAGGAATTTATTTTACAATTTATATAAATTCACACAGAAGGAAAACCTTGAATACAGAAAAAAAAATTATTTTCATTGCACACACAAAAAAAAACTTCATAATAATTAAATATATTTCGCTATTGTTAAGTGCTTCAACATGTATATAAAGTATTGTCTATAATTCTAGAGGGTTATGAAAACTAATATCAGTAGCTTGAAAGCCTAACCAATTTTTATTTATATATATATATATATATATATATATATATATATATATATATAAATATATATAACAATATATATATATATATATATATATATATATATATATATATATATATATATATATATATATATATATATATATATATATATATATATATATATATATATATATATATATATATATATATATATATATATATATATATATATATATATATATATATCAAGGTGTATACCAAGTTGAAATTTTCAAATTCCCTGTGTTTTCCCTGTTCTTCCAAAATTTTCCCTGGACTAAAATAAATGATAAAAAACATCATTTTATCTTTGTTATCAATAAGGAAAGGTGAAAAAATGAAAGCCCTCCAGAGCCCACCCTCTAACCATCCCAGTAAACAAATTTTCTTGACCAGCTTTCACAAATTTAAATGACATCATACAATTTGACATTTTACAAGTGAAATTTATATTTGCATTGAAAAATTTTTAAACAGACTTCAAAATTATTTATATAGCTAGAGTTATAAACACAATCAATTAATTTTCTAAATATCTGCTAAATATGATTACCAGGTCCCTGCTTTTGCTTTCATTTTTCCCTTTTCTTTTACTTTATTCAAAATAAAAATTACAAAAACAAAGGTACACAAAAATATAAAAACATTTGCACATTTTCTTTTCTCTAAAATGAAATAAAAATATTTTTCCTTTTCTCTAAAACAAATAAAATTATTTAATTCTAAACTAAACCTACTAAATAAGTACATTAATCTTAAAAAAAAAAAGTTTATGACTGTTTAAGAAAAGCTATTTTCTCTTCTAAAATATGAAGTTGTTTTTCGGTCTCTTTGACAATATTTCTCTTAACTTCTTCAGCCTCTTTAATCTCAGCTGCTAATTTCCTTTTTTTTTCTTCCAGAGTTTCTGCTTCTTTGGCACATAGTTTTCTTTTAAGTATGTCTTATACTCTGAAGAAGCATTGCGGCAGTATGACATCTCATTTGTAATACAATAATCAACTCCTCCAGTATTTTTCATTTCTTCAGCAATAACTCTTTTAGCAACAAGTGACTCTTCACGCAAATTTTCTTGTAGACAATTCCCTCTAATTCTAATTCCCTCTTTTGCTGTATGATACAGGTCCATATTTTCTGCATTTATGAAATTTTTTTATCTTTAAAGTTAATTTTCATTAAAACTTTGACGTCTGAACAATAAATGTCCGGTTTTAGAATTCTTTTCATTAAAGTTTTAACTAAGTGACTGAGATCATCATACAAGAAGGGTGTCAATGGGTCTTCACGTTGAAACTTCAATAGAAATCCTTCCAACTGACGAGCTATTGCTTGGAAAAACCCCAACTTTGCATGTAATAAGGGATCCTTTAAATATGATTTCACCTTTCCAAACACTTTTGAATTTTTCAATTCCCCAACTTCTTCCACGTACTTTCGAAGTCTTGGAAGCAATCGAATGGCTGTTGTTGTGGCATTTACATTTTCAACCCATCTTGTCAAACAAAATTTAGCAGGAAACTCTTCAGAGCCTGTTATTTTCATGAATGTTCCCCTTCTACTTGGAAAATCGTTAAATAAATAATAAGAAGCCCTTAAGTATTCTAATAAATCCCACTTTGTAGCTTTATGACCAGTTTTGAGAGCTCCATGGACAATATGCAAAGAGCAACTTCCAAATTCAATCAATCTTGGAGCCTCGGAACAGGTATTTAATTCTGCTTTCAACAAAGACAACATTTACCAGTTGACATTAGGTCCATCCATTGAAATACTTGTCACTTTAATGAAGTCAACAGCTGACCCAAGCCCCTGCTTGAGATTTTCCAAAAGATTCTCAGCTCGAGTGTCAGTAAGGAACTGAGAAGTAAGATAACGAGTGGTTATGAGACCAGTAGTTAAGTCTTCAAACCTCACATGTATATCCATTTGAGTTCTTTGTGCAATTTTATTTAAAGCCTCATCATAGGATATTGATATATAAGAAGTATTTCTCAATACATCTCACATTTTTTTAGTAAAGTAAGGAGATAAACCAAATACACATAAATAGGAAAGTTTATCTTTGCTCACACCAAAGGACTGAGCTATCTGCAAATCAGGAAACATCTTACTAAATTGATTTTGGCAACAATCAGAAGCTCTATTGGAAATATGAGCTTGATTAACAGTCAAACTCCACATTATTTCAGCTTTCTGTACATCTTTTGCCTTGCTAAAAGAGACATCCAAGGTAGAACTGCTCCCTGAGAACAAGAACTTGATGCAGAATTATTCGTTTGCAACTGTTTAGAATTAATTAAACAGTACCCAGTACTTTGCTTAACAAAATTGTTCATCATGTCCAGCGAGCTGGATTTTAAGCATTTAGTGATGCTCTGGTGTTTCTTGCTACTTGCATGACTTTTAATGGATCTTGTTGCCATATTGGAAAGGCAAAATTCTTTCTTGCAGTAGATGCACAAAGCGTAATGTTCCGATTTTGATTCTCTGAGCTATTTTGACCATTCTGGATGCAGAGCAGTCAGCCAGTGTAAATTAAAACCAGCTTCGCAATAGTTTTGCCATCTTATTCTACTGAAATATTAAATCTTTAAATTAATTCAATTATGTAAAAGAAAAAAGAAGTTAGATAAATACTTGGACAATGCAGCGTATTATAAGGGTAAAGAAAATATTTGCCAGATTCCAGCCAACTCAAAGTATAAATTCTTGGCTAAGAAAAAGTGCGATATATAAATTTTTACTTAAATTTCTCCCATCATTGGAACATCAGCCAATTTAAATTCTAGAGTACTAGGAAGGAGGAATGTGAATGATATTCTTATTGCTCTTTACTCCTCCTCCTTCAAGACAAAACACCTTTCTAACATCCCTTGAGCCAACTGAGCTTCCTTAAGATCTCCCTTTTTAAGATAATTTTGAAGTCAATATGTGCTTCACTATACTTTAGGGGCTAAGCAAAAATGATGCCTGATATAAATTGGATTGGATAATTTTATTTTCCCTGTGTTTTTCTGTGCTTTCCTCTGTTTGGTATACACCTTATATATATGTGTATATATATATATATATATATATATATATATATATATATATATATATATATATATATATATATATATATATATATATATATATATATATATGCTCATAATAATATATATATAGATCTCTATATTTTTTTTTTTTTTACGCTCTCACTGAGTAATGGTACAGAGGGGCGGTAGGCTGGGCTTTCTTTTCGACGTTTGTCATGTGTTCTCCTACTGCTTTCTTTTCCGATGCTTGCAACATACCCCCAATCTTGGGGCAAAGAGGAAGATGAAGAAAGAAAGAATATATATATATATATATATACATATATATATATATATATATATAACTATACATATATATATATATATATATATAATATATATATATATATATATATATATATATATATATAATATATATATAATATATACCATCTATATATATATATATATATATATATATATATATATATATATATATATATATATATATACTATATATATATATATATATATATATATATATATATATATATATATATATATATATATATATATATATATATATATATATATATATATATAAATATTATATAATCTTAGGGGCGTGTTAGGTGAGAAGAATTGATAAAATGAGGAATGAACGTATTAGAGAGTTGTGTGGTGTGTAAAGAAAGGGGTAAATGAGAGAATAAATGAAAGTATGTTGAGATAGTTTGGTAATGTGGAAAAGATGAATGATATAGTCAGTCGGTTAAGCGGATGTATAGTGGTGAGTGTGTCAGGAATCAACCGGCTGGGAGACCAAAGAAAAAGTGGATAGAGTCAGTAAAGAAATGTCTGGAGGAGAGAAATGTGAGTTTGGTAGAGGCGAGAACAAGGTGCATAATAGGGGCAAAAGTCAGGATTTTGTGAGGGTATGGTTGTGGCCCACATGGGCAAGGGATGAACCCTACACTGAAGATATGCCATAGTGAGGGTCCGTCGCGGTCCCGTAGAGCTCTAGGGTGGATTTTCTGACTGGAACGAGTTCTCACTAATATGTATAGAGTGGGCGGTAAGGCTGGCCTTTCTTTTCGACTTTTGTCATATTCTTCTACTTTTCTGTTTCCTGTACATTGCATGCACCTTACCCCCAGTCTTGATGATGATGATGATGATTATATATATATATATATATATATATATATATATATATATATATATATATATATATATATATATATATATATATATATATATATATATATATATATATATGATTAGAATAAGGCATATCCCTATATTAACTCGAGGAATTTACGTTGTTCATCCACCATGCCTTTTTACAAATAAAAATAGTTTGGTTTATGATTCTACAGGTGTGTTTTGCACACCGTTACATATATATATATATATATATATATATATATATATATATATATATATATATATTTATATATATATATATATATATATATATATATATATATATATATATGCTCATATTCACTATAACTATATATATATATAT